>JAHZNB010005476.1:0-10854 GCA_027744295.1 Callyntrura guangdongensis
TATATTCTCATCTTTACTCCACAGCACAAGCCAAGAAATATGACGAGCCGATGAAGCATCCTTTATAAAATACTCAACTGTTTCTAATGCTTTGTTTAATTCAATATTTTATTGTATACTTGTATCAACGAGAAAAAAGTGTCCATTCGTGAGCTCTTGTTTGACGGAGATGCAGTAAAAGGGAGCAAGTAGATGCTTTGTGTGAAATGTGCACTCATGAAAAGAATGAATTGAATGGGATTTATGTGCAATTAAGGTGTACCTTTTTCTTTAGCTTGTTATGATCTTACCTGTCTCCCGGAATAGCTAAAGAGTGAGAGTGTATGTATGCTGGTGGGTTGTTTCCATTTATTGCTCTTGCTTCGTGCAGACACCCACGAACGTCACAGTCACAAGAGAGAATATAATATTTTGTATGCATTGGTTGGGGGTATGTGATGCCAAAAATGTTTTTGCTGTTTATTTTTGAATGACCTTTTTATTAACATGTATTTTCTTTCTAGCATACATCAACATTATCAATTCATTTGCAAGTTAACATGTAATTTTACAATACATAATTATATTTTAGGGAAGTCCTCACCGCGAAAGTATCTCAGGATATTAAACTCCCTGGGATTTTTTACATTTACAAGAAACCCTTTTAAAGAGTTCTTCCTTACACATTTTTACCAATTGAAAATTTGCATTCAAAAATTGAAATTTTGATGAAAGAATAAATAATGAATTTTGGTGAATTAAAATATGGACAAGTCAAATATAGTAAAGTTTTTTGATAATTCTATTGTCTTTATTCTACTTATTTGTATAGCAAAGAATTTTCGTATTAATAGACTCAAGCTTTAGGAGAGAAAACAGGTAAAACGATATGATGGGTAATGTGTACTAAAGTGCTTATGCATTAGTTTATATTTTGAATTTAACTATTTATCATGCATAATTTATTTTATTTACCTATTTTAAATGTTCATTTTTAAATTAAAGTTTTTTGCTTTTCATATTTTGCAAGTTGGAATGATATTTCAAAGCGTTAGCCACGCCTTAAATTCATTATTGATTGCCTTTCAAATTTATTGAAATATTTTATATAAATTGGCCTCTTACTTTTGGTTTTAACGAGAATCATCTTCATCTTGTCAAACAACCGCTGCAATGTACAGCTAAACACGACTGTATACTTGCTAGTTGGAAACGCCTCTTTCTTAATAGTTTTGATCCCGAGCCGCTTTAGAAGATTCACTCCGACTTCGAGCTCGTCTCCCACTTCCAACGTATCCAAATCTGGCACGACCGATAACATCATCGTCTTCCACGCAACCACCCTCTGGACAATTGTGCAACCACCGACGCATGCCAAGATGAAACTTCTCGTGTTGCTGCACTCTTTTCTGAAAAAAAATTGCTGTCTCACGAAACTCATTTAACTCGAGCGTCTTTGTTTCCAACTCTAAATTTGTAAGTTGGCAGTTTCGCTCAAGATTGTTAATGCGAATATTGCGCAAATGCAGCTCCCCTTTTAAAATATATATCTGATCTTCCAGTTGCTCCTTTTCCTTCACAACCTTCTTAATATCAGATGCTGCAGTTTCCGCAGATTGTAAACGTTCTTGTGAGGCTGGTGCACTCGCCCTTCTCATCCGGCCTTTCGCTTGTCTCGGTGGAACTTGCAAAGTGGCCATTCCTTTATTGTTCGGTCGAGCAGCATTCTCTGCAGATGACGAAGACGGGCCTGGGGTTTCTGTGTTGACCGGCTCTGCACCCGCGTCACCCTCACTCTGCTGTTGAACTGGGATGATGCCTGGTGTCGAGTTTGGACTTCCCTGGCGGTCTTCAGTTGGTGTCCAAGGGTCAACCACCACTTGATAGGCGTTACTGCTGTCACTAAACCCCAGGTTTATGTAACCAACGTGGCCACATTCTTGGCCTTTAGGCGGAACATGTTGTCCCATCTTAGTTTCCTTCATTCTCAAAGAAATTGACCAACTGTTAAAAAAATCAAAGTTGTAAGCTTTTCTTAGAAAATATTATTTTGTTCTCCATGAAAACCTAATTATTTACTCCCATGGCTGGCTAAATAATATCTTGTAAAAGTTTTCACTGCTATTACCTCTCCTTGTGGGAAACAGGCTAACAGCTAGTATTTCTATTCAAAGTGCTATGATTGGAAATAAGGTGTACTTGGACTATTCAAAGATGAGCTTAAAAGGGAAAGCAAAAATATGCGTGCTCTTGTTACCAGCTCCAAACGGTCAATGTCCATTATTTTAGCATGGAGGTCGTACTAATACATGTTTTAGCCAATGCGAACTGATATAAAAAAATTGCAAATAGTTCCTTCCTAGTTATCATTCCCCATTGTAATTACTCGTTAGTACTCAGCAGTCTGTTCCTGTTAACAAAAAGGCTGTCCCTCAGAATTCTGAAAGAAAACATAACATGAGAAAATGTAATTGAAGCTATAAAGACGCAGATGAAAATTTGAATCCTTTAAACGCGTACAAAGTAAGAGTATCGTGCTGAAGCCTAGCAGCAAAGTACATTGCCATGGTTGGCTGTATCCTTTCGTCTATGGGAGCGTCCATTTAGAACGTTTGAAAAAAATCGTGTTTTTGGACATACCGTGTTATCGTAGCAGTAGGTAACAGTAGGAACCGGGAGAATGAGGGGGATAAATCCTCCCGGACTAAATAATATCAGAAAGGAACTTTGAAGGGAAATTTGGAATGAATTTTGGAGGGAATCACGATTGGATATAGGTCTAGCTAGACGTTTATTTTTTGCGTGCATTGGGCATTCTCTAGTATTGATACAAGTTGATTGATTCGATAAAAAGTCGATATTTTGGCTTGCCATGTGATCTGGGATTGCTAGATAAAATTTGAGATAATTTAGGTAAAGTTTAAATTTTGTTCCCACCGAATGACCACGTTTCGATCAGTGGTTGACTAAATTTGCTGAAATTGTACCCCAGAAATGCCACCAACATAACCCACATGTGTGCAATATTTGAGCCTTTTTGATTAAAATTTAATTTTTGGCGTCCCGAGTGACCCCCGCGGGTTGACCAAATTTGCATAGGTATATGATATCCAAGACAAGCCACTAGCCTAAGGTACTTGTTGTGTGCCAAATTGCAGCCAAATCGGCTGAAGCGTCTGACCTACCTGTGGAGTGATGACAAAGACAAACATACAGACAAACACGATAAAATCATTACCACGTGCAAATTTTTTTATCTACGTATTAATAAAATGGGAATGCTATTTCTCCTTTTTGTTATTACTTCTGAACGAGTTTACCAGCTATTAGGGTTGCCGTTTATCGTTTATGTTTACTAAACATGATTTGTTTTCCTTTACAAATAAAAACTAAACGAAACGTAAAGGCGTTTACGTTTAATATTTATAGAATTTTTTTGAGGTTATGAACATTAACATCGGTAAATTTTTAATGTTGTTGAATGAAATTTCAAAAAAATGCGTGTATGTTGTCACTTATCACACTGTACATTAAGAAATTACTTTTTAAATGTCAAAAATTCTGTCGCGGCTACTAATTTGGGATTGGTCATGGAAAAAAAGTGGCAATTTTTATGGTTTATACCAGATTTGGTCACTGAATGAAAACGTAAACGAAAACACCGTTTATCGTTTACGTTTTCAAGCAATGAGCAAAACGTAAAACGAAAACGAAAAAACGGAACTAAACGGTTTAGTAAACGATAAACGAAATAAACGGCAACCCTACCAAGCTATTAGTTAAAGAGGTTTTTCTTGCTGCGTTGTGCAGGCTGTATGAGTGTATTCCGTTTTTAAAAACATTTAATTAAATTGTTCAATGAGCGCGTGCTCATGCACCGCTTTTACAGATAGTTTGAAAGATACGAGAATGAGGTGGAAGGGTCTGACTGAGAAATCTTACTCATCTCTTTTTTCATGTTCGGGCTTTATGTCCACGGCCCACGCGGAGAAACTTGTAGAGACGATGAAACGTAGTTCATATTTTTCTGGTTGCTTCCACGTCGTTGCTTAATTTAATTATTTATCCGAGAAAGAATTCGACACCAGTAGGTAGTCATATTGTGGTGAATCGCTCAAGTACAACAGCATAGCATCACTACAAGACCCGTTTTGACTACTCCAAATTACTCGAGTCCCCCCAAGATACTAAAATCACTCCAATATATACTCTAATACCTCCAAAAGAGTCAAAATCCATCAAAACTACTAAAATCCCCCAAACTGTCAAAATCACTTAACATTACTGCAATCACTCCAAGCCGATACATGAAAACCAGATACTAATGGTTCCTCGTCAGTAAATCATAACTTGGATAAGCCCATAATTTACTCAAATATCCACTCACGCATTAAAATCCAACACCAACTCAAAGTACCAACAACTCTACCGGGATTTTGGAGGCCAACAATGAAAGATCTCAATCTCAATGCATGCATATATATTCTAGCTGTAGTGTTGCAATTGAACCTAAATGAACACTTCTTTTTCGCCAGGACTCAAAAATGGATACCTAAAAAAGTGTTTTAATTTAGAAAATTTATATCTTGCTCGATATCTTGCGAGCTATTCAGCATTCTGCCACCAAATTTAAAACTAAACGGTTTTGAGACGCTCTACCCAATATTTTTTGTTTCAACACATGAAGGGAATCATGCGATTATTACAAATAGACGCAGCGTCTGTAACATGAGTGTATTTACACATCATTTATTTTCCCACAATGTTTTACTTACGTTTTAATAAAATTTACGGACTGGCAAATGATGTCAAATAAAAACACTTTTTTTCATTCAAAAATATTCAGAGTGTTTGACAATAATGGCAATGCCGGATTGACTTATTACCACGAAAAGACTTGAAAAGAGATTACGAGAGGATTGTAGCAAGAGCACATTCCATCACTTCATTTTCATCACCATATTTAGGCCCCTCTTATGAGAATATATAATCTTCCTCTGTCGTGTCCGGCGTCCATCTGCACGATGATAACTCTTAAAGGAAAAGGAATTTTGAAATTCTGTTTTCGCCGAACGATAAGTATAGTCAATAGATCGGATGAGTTTGAAGATAGCCACTTGGGGTAGACCCATTGCCTTCGCAACGGTAATTGCATTTGGGATGGGGTTTTTCTAAGCAACTAACAGTGACAAGGGTTATACTATGTTGGCATGACATCTTGGTGACACCCGTTGCGGTAGAAACAAGTTACCTTTTAATTTCCTTGACTTTTAATATGACAACTATGGATCAAATTTGGCACATATATACCTCGTATGTACTTGTATAAGTATACCAAGTTTGAAACAGGTTTGTAATAACCGGTCCTCCCAACAGCGGTCAAATATCAATTCATTATCATCATCATTAAGCTTTATGACATTTGATATGTCATAAAGTAAAATAAAGTAAAGTAAAGTAAAATAACTAGTCAGTCAGTATGCTGGATAGTTTGGCTGATTATAATACAAATGGATGTGCCTACTTTACAGTTTATCAGACTTTTATTAACTGAAAAAGTATGTATTCCTACTTGAGTAGTTGTGAATGAGCTTTTCTGTGTATGTGCCCGCACCAGTTTCGTATACATGTATTTTGCCAGTATCAGTAGCAGTATGTTTTTATAAATTCTATCAGTATCAGTATTCCCGCTTTCTTCTCCCATGTGAACCAGCTAATATGTTTGATGTTGGTTACTTTAAAGAGGGTGACTCCAAGAGTTGTGCAGAGCGAGCTTTTTGAATAAGAGCAGAGATTTAATTAGGTTGGATGCAATGAGCGCCCTGTACTGTACCACCGCTTTAATAGAGACATGGAATGAGTCGGGGAGGAACTGGAAGCGTCTCCCATCTTACTCGACTCTTTTTATATTCTCATCTTTACTCCACAGCACAAGCCAAGAAATATGACGAGCCGATGAAGCATCCTTTATAAAATACTCAACTGTTTCTAATGCTTTGTTTAATTCAATATTTTATTGTATACATACTTGTATCAACGAGAAAACAGATACGGTTTCTATAAAGTTTATTGTAGTTTTGAGAAAAGAGAGAATGTCAATTCGTGAGCTCTTGTTTGACGGAGATGCAGTAAAAGAGAGCAAGTAGATGCTTGCGTAAAATATGCGTACTCTTGAAAAGAAAGAATGAAAAGAATGGGATTGATGTACAAGGAAGGTGTACCTTTTTCTTTAGGTTGTTATGATCTTACCTGTCACCACGAATAGCCAAAGGGTTATCTTTATGAATTCAGTCATTTGTTGTAAAATGCAACCTGATGCGTTCAGGAGAAAATAAATTTGTTGGCGCTGCTCGGTTGTTTCCATTTATTGCTTGCTTCGTGCAGGAACCCCCGAACGAGCGAGAGCTACAAGAGCGAGCATAATATTTTTGTATGCATCGGTTGTGGGAACGAGGAGTGTATTCTATCAACTTGACATTATATGCTTTTTCTCATAACTAGGGAATGGTATGTGATGCCAAAAATATTTTTGCTGTAAACGAAAGCTTTATTTTTTACTGAGCTATTTATTAGCTTTTGTAAGCGAAGCTAATAAAGTTATTGCGATCACAATCATGTCTGTCTGTCTGTAAACACTATAACTTTTGTTCTACTTGACATAATCGAACCAAATTTGGTACACGGGTACCTTTGATTCTCTTGGTATTGAATTTCAACTTATATGTTACTTCTGACCGGAAATATGGGGGTCACCAGGCATACATGGCAAATGAAAAAATATTTATACATAATAGACGCGATCTTTTTTTGAAAGTTTGAGCATAGTGGGGGGAAGTCTAAGCTAAGTGGTACATACACAGAGAATACACCGTTACATACAGTACATACATCCATACATACAGTACATACACCTATACATACAGTACATACACCCATACATACAGTATATACACCCATACATACAGTACATACACCCATACATACAGTACATACACCCACACATACAGTACATACACCCATACTTGCAGTACATACACCCATTCAAACAGCGTACACAACTACACCTATACGTGCTGTGTGTACTCATATACGTGCGGTGTGTACACATATACGTGCGGTATTTACACGTATACATGCGACATACGCACTTATCCTGCATACAGCCATACATACAGTTTATACAACAATTCATACAGCAATACACATAGTGTATACCAAATGCATATAGCATACACCATCAAGAATACTTATGTGTACTCACGAATACAGTATCTAGAAACATACGTCTACTGAGTTCTCACCTGCATATACGACGCACAAATTTACACGTTCTGTGCTCATATACAATTTACAGCTTTATATGTCAAAACGGTTTGCTCATGCAGACATAAATCACATACGTACACACAATGTGCTTACATATACACACAAGGCACTACTGAGGTTCCAGGTACATGCTCCGCTAACGTACGCACAATTACAACCCACAAATATGAATGAAATGAAGTAGCTGATAAAATTCATTATAGTTGATGTGTACGAGCTTGTAATGCAATTAAATAAGCAAAAAAACTATTTGATTTATAATATTTATTTTATTTATTGCAGGTAAACTAATTTGGGCTTAAAATGAACTTATTTATATTCGTTGGGTTACTAGGAACACCTAATAGAATTTTTAGAATAAATTTTCACGTTCACAGAGAGATACACCACACTAATTAAACCATAATGCTATTTTTCATGAAAAAGTGCAAAAAATTCCTCCGTTGTCCCACCATACACAAAATTTTGGGATCCAAAAAACTGTAGTGCATATTCGGAATTGTAAGATAGCTTTTATAAAAAATATTACCTGGCACCCACTCCCATACCCAACACAAAATCAGGGAAGTGCAGTCCAGAGTATACATGGACTGTGGACAGGCGAACAATGTCCGCTTTCCACTATCCAATTTGTTCATTAATTTTGAGCTCTGTCCACCGGACAAAGATAAGCAAAGGAAGGTGGGGGCACAATGAAACGTCCCCTTTCCACTTTTCGTTGTCCCCTTTTCACTAAAAATGGTGCTGGACACGGGAAGTTGGATACTATGGTGCAGTCCGACATTCTGTATTTGGGTAACGAGCTCCCCAGAAACTAGTCTTGATTTGTTGGGTTTAGGGTCGATCTACTTTATTTATGCATTTTGTAGTACTTCTGGTTATCAAATAACAAAATAACTGTATTTTGAATGGTCAGTCAGAAATTAAATTAACAAATACCCCGTCCTTACAAAGTGTCCGATACATATTGTTACAGCAGGAAATCAATTATTTGTGTGTAACTTTTATGTACGCTTGCACACCAAGGATGTAAATGTTGCAGTTATTAGCCCTTAATAATGTGTCCATGTTGTGATATATGTCAGCCAACAGGGCCAATTCGTTTAGATTTTTATTGAAAAAATCAAGTGTCCGATACAATTTGTTACAGGCTGTAATACCCTATTCTGAAACATGTTTGCAAGTTGAAAAACCTAATCCGACGTAAATTCTAAGTCAGAAACACTAAACGTTTTATAACATATCACTTGTGTTGACGTTAGATCAAGGTATGACTGTCCCTTCGGCTCATGGCGTAGAGATTCTGGAACTTGTCGCCTTCCAAATGTTGGTAGGTCGTCAAGTCTTATACGCTTGACCCGCTCTGCTTCTCGGTTGGCGGTGAAAGTTTGTCTTCCTCCTTGCAGTCCTTCGTGCTGCTGTTGGCGTTGTTAATAATGCGGTGTATGCTTCTGCCATTGAGGCTGCTCCCGTTGATGATTTTTTGGTTGTTGAGTCCACGGATTTTCGATTGGCTGCTCCCAAGGATTCAATGCTGGCGATTGGGTCCAAGGATTATGTGTTGGCAGCGGTCCAACCCATGGGTTTCAGGTTGGCGGCTGCATCCAAGTGTCCTGGCTTTGTTGACGTCTATCAGCGTTGGGCCGTTAAACCAAAACAAAAATACCAGTAATAGTAAAGCATTTTGTCAGTTTTAAACATTGTACATTTTATAGTACACGTATTGTATAGAAACTTGAAAATGCATAAAGTTTAATTTAAATGCTCACCAGTGATTGCACATTATTACTTTTTTGTCCCCGGCTACCTCGTCGTGTGGGCCGTGAATTGGTGTATGGTCCTTCCTGTCCTGCGTTGGTGGTGGCGCGAACAAAAGTTTCCAGAAGTTCATTGCGGCCGGTGAATATCCATTTAGTTCATATTCACGCAATCATTCATGTTACAATTATTATCAAATACACGTACCTGACGACGATAGGTAATGTGTTGTGAAACTTTTAAAGTTTGTTGTTAAAACTAAAAATCGTTGACAGAGTCAGAATCAGCGTGAAAAAATGCACCAGATAATGCAAAGTTTGAAAAATTGAAAAAAATCGGGGTGGAGCTCCTGTCTGGTCGACGTCTAGACGTCGACTGACAAGTACAGTGTTAAGCATTCTGTGTATAAGGGTACTCCGGTGTATCCCGTGATAATTTAAAAAATAATTTTGCTTAAACTAATTTTTGCTATCAATAGGTCGTTATAAAGCTCTGAACAAGCCCGACAAAACTTTTAAACTTTATACAAAATTTATTCGTGCTTTGAAACGTTTCTGTCAGCACAAAGAGTGCTTTTAGTTAATTATAACTGAATTGTTACTTAACTAAGAGACCTAAACTATTCTGACTATTCTGTAGTGGTTTTAAGTCATACAAAGTTGTTTTCGCTTGAATCTTTATATTCGGTTTAAATATTTACATAATGAATGGGGGTAAGTATAATCCTTTTAACTGGATCCAAAAGATTCCATTATTTCAGAAAAATCAAGCAGGAAAAACAACGGTTGCACTCAACCAAATCCATCACTGGTTGTGTATACCAAGTTTGTGCAAAAGGTTGACTTACTTTAAAAAAAGTTCGTCGACGTGGAGATTGTTATCGCTTGTGCAATTTTTTTAGTAAATTATGTATTATAAAGTCGTATTAGATGTTTGTACCAAGTTTCAGCCATTACGGACGTAATTTGCAAAATATTATTTGTAGGGGACGTATTTTGGTTTATAGTAAATTTTTTCGTGAATATTCGAAATCAGCATGCTAAATTACCCCCTAATACTTAGTTTGGACTTTTTCTGTGAAATTTATGTTCTCCACCCACTAAATACTCATATTCTTGAAAAAGCGCATGTATGTACTGAAGGACCCCATAACCACATTGAGATTACGAACATTTAAAAATTAATTATTCAAAAAGGCGGATGAGTTCCGCTTTTCTGTCAACGCTTTCCTATGTAAAAAGACACGGCGAATCTTACTGTGTACAGCTTTCAGCGGAACTGATCCGCCTTTTCTCAGAAAAATAAAGTTTCTAAGAAAATCGCTGTATTTTAGAGGTTTTTTCATAATTTCGTAACGAAATTAATTTCAAATTGACCTGAAAGTAATCTTATCGAAAAATTCAGGTCATCTTTCTACATATACAATCAAAAAAGTTTCAAATTTCATGACTTTATCTGGTTGATGATGATGCGAATTTTGGCCAGAATTTCCAGGCTTAAGCCGTAAGTGGGCTTGTTTGTCGGCGGACTCCACTTCACCGTATGCGACTTTCTCTAAACACGTCCAACGTTTTAGGGGGACTAAACGCCCCGTATTCCCGGTGAGAACCTCAAGGAAGCTTCGCTTCTAAGAGGAGAGTGGTGGTTTATATTTGTATATTTGTAAATTTTTATATATGTTTATAGTAGGTTAGGGTGTAAATATATTTGACAAGGGTCCTGGAAGGGTTCCAGGCCCCGCCTGCCAGAACATGGTTGCAGCCTTCTCGCGGCTTCTGGCGTAAGTAGGTT
>JAHZNB010005477.1:0-46867 GCA_027744295.1 Callyntrura guangdongensis
ATAAAAATGAGTTGACACCACATATAAAAATGAGTTGACACCACATATAAAAATGAGTTGACACCACATATAAAAATGAGTTGACACCACATATAAAAATGAGTTGACACCACATATAAATTACATACATACAATACAATTAATCATCTCGTCAAAACCGATCAATCGTCACTTAGATTATGATCATTTATTCCTGCGGGGAAAAAAGCGTCGATCAATCCTCCCTGATCTAAATTTATAGGGCGATTATTTCATCAATAATTTTAAGGGACGAAATCATTAATATTTTCAAGGAAAAATGGATGTACCTATAATGATAATTTCAGCTTATGGAGTTACCATATTGGAATATAGTAAGTTCAGTAGTTGCCGTGGGGGTTTCATATTCTGGTTCATTCCATTTTACGAAGCCTAAACATCTTGGCATCTTGGTCACGATGTCTGACGACACAAAGTTCTGTTGGAACCACGAAAACGGCTAAAATTCCAGGAAGTGCAGATTATACCAGAAGTTCGTACACACTGGAGAATAAAATCAACCGCTTAAAACATAGTGCATTTATTGAATATAAATGCTGCCTATGGAAAAAGTGTCCCTCCAAATTGAAGAAAATGACCTTACCAAATGGTGTATACATTTTCATCAAACAATCAATCTTACAATAATCATCGCCAGGTTGGATTAACTGATCAACAAAAATTCGTAACAGATTGTTTGATTAGTGGGGTGACCACATGATAGATATTTTATTCAAGACATGATGTAATGAGTAATGAGTCATTACTCATTACGTCATTACTAATGACCAACAAATTGTCTATATGGGATTCAAGTTGTCAAACGCAAAGTTGAATTCTGATGCAAATAGGCATAACAAGTGGATACACTTTGACTCTTTTGTACAGTATGAATATGACGTTTATCGTATTTTAAAGACTCAGAGTATGTACCAGATTTCCGATGCACTTATGTACATTTCTTAAAATTCCATATATGTAAACATGGCATGGCGACCCTAAAAGATTTGTTCGGGATTGCCTCCAGAAGCAATGACCGGAGGGCTAGAATATAAAAAGAAATGGGGCCGTCCAAGGCTCATGACTAAAGCACTACAAAAAGAATAGGAAATTGTGTAGTTTTTTGTAAGTTGTAATAAAAAATAAAAATATAGATTCACTTTTTGTCACTTGAAAATATTGATTTCGTCCCTTAAAATTGTTAATGAAATAATCGTCCTATAAATTTAGATCAGGGACAATTGATCGACGCTTTTTCCCCGTATGAATAAATGATCATAATCTAACAAGGTATACTTTTACGGTGGGTAAAGCCCCGAGAGTAACGACAATATTGTTCTGAATCAGTTTTTATACTGATCACGAATCTGAATTCATTTCTCTGTAAAACGAATATGGTCAAAAGTTATAAAGGAAAATAGGTTCTGCGATTAAACAGTACGACAAAGGTTCCATTCATTAGTTTGAGAAGATTCCTTGAGGAAAACGTTACCGTTCGGCTCTTATAATCAACTTTTCAAAAAATGATTAAAAGGATTTTTTTAATTGCAACGAAACAAAACCTTTATAAAGTACAACTGTAGTACAAAGTGAAACATCCCTCCCTATAGGAGACTGGTTTTATCCAACATTCACTGACTGTTGTGTGTGGTGCACAATTGTTTACATTGCTAAACCTCCACTAAACTACTGTTACATCCCTTGGTGTAACAATTGTAATCAATTAAAATAATTACTCATTTTAAAATTAATTTAGGATTAATTAATTTTAGGATGATTGGTTCAAGTGTTCTCAAATTTTTCAAACTGCAGCTTCATACGCTGCAGTCCCTGTCCTGAGTATTTATATGTTTATTACTTTTATTGAATAAAGTTCAGCGCTGTTGATCATGTCAAGATGAAATGTATGTCGTTTTAACAAACAGAATAACCTTGCTAGAAACCATTTGAAAAATCAACAGTAGTACCTCACACGAACGAGCTGAACTTTTCCCTTACTGCTCAATCGCAGAACATATTTTCCTTCATAACTTTTGACCGTATTCGTTTTACAGAGAAATGAATTCAGATTCGTGATGAGTATAAAAAACTGATATGGAACTATATTGTCGTTACTCTCGGGGCTTTACCCACCGTAAAAGTATACCTTGTAAGTGACGATTGATCGAATTTGAAGTACGGGTGAAATTCTACCATATAAAAATAAGTTGACACCAGCTTATATCTTTAGTTGACACCTACTTTAAAATAGAATTAACACAAGAAACACCATGAATGCTGAGTTGACACCAGATCTCAGTGTTAACAACAGACAAATTTAATACAATATTGACACCATAACCAGAATGAACGCAGAGTTAACACTAGAACTAAAATTAATGCAGAGTTGACATCAGAACTTAAATTAATGCAGAGTTGACATCAGAACTTAAATAATTGCAAAGTTGACATCAGAACTTAAATTAATGCAAAGTTGCCACCAGGACTAGAATGATCGTAGAGTTGACACCAGAAACTGATGGAGTGCAGAGTTGAGTTATACCGAATTATTCTAGACTTTTATATCAGTTTTTTATTTAAAAAATCACACCAAAATAGGGTCGACAGTTGACACCAGAAAAGAATTTACAAAAAATGATCTATGTAATGTTTACCTTACATTAACTGGTGCCCGTTTCAACCGGATGTATTCAATAGTTATAGTTGTTATCTGCTTAATTATCTATGAAGTCATCTTTTAGCAAGCTGGCTAGTTTAATTTTATTTTTCGGAATTTTTTAACTCCGGATTTTTGGCAGTCCGGGTTTTTGGATTCCGGCTTATCGCTCCGGATTTCTGGATTTCGGTTTTTTATCACTCCGGATTTTTGGCTTTTCCGGATTTTTGACACTCCGGCTTTTTTATAGCAACCGAGACCGAGGGTACTTACTGTATGTAGCTGGTGCATGGTGGTAGTAGAAATATGGTAGAAATAGAAACATACAAAGAAAATTACACCGTCATTCTCTCTCGCTCTGTTGCTGTCTTTACTCTTCCAGTTTCTGTTGTTCGTCTCAATAGTAGATAGCTAATATTCGTCCATTGCCTCCCCCTCACCCTCTCTCGCAAAAACTAGTCTCTAAAGTTTCTATATTTTCTGTGATTCAGGACGACTTTGGGGTTTTCAATTTAATTTTCTTTCGTAAGAGAATGTAAAACTCACATGACATCCATGAAGTCGTACACACACTACGGCGATTCTGCTGCTGCGGCGGGGAATAAAGAAAAAGAGAATGGTGATGATAATGATCTGCGAAAAATGAATAAATGTAAATCTATTTGGAAATGTTCATGAGCGAAGTTAGCGTGAGGGTTATTGGTAGCAAGTCTGGCAGCAGGATAAAGTAAAGCTATGTATTTTACAAGAAAAGGATCATGAAAAATGGATGGCCCCCAGTCTGTGTAAATATGGACATGGGAAACTAGGTATATCATTATTCAAGCAATAATGTGAAGCCAGGTTGTTACTTTTTTGCGTTTCAACAGAAATGATCCTCTGCTTGTGATGCAAATAATGAGACGGAGACGACGAACAGTTACAGAAGGATATTTTCCATATTAACTAGACTAAGTGTTTCTTCCTGTGTTTAATGTGAGAGTGGCCAGGTGCATTTTACAACATTGCGTTTATACGATACTTAAAAACGCTAAATGAATTCATTTTGAGTTCATTTTTTGAAGCATCAAAGTCGAGCATTTTTGCAACATGAGCAACACTACTACTACTACTACCACGCACCGTATGTATATATATGTGCAGTAAAATACAAGAGCCATACAAGAAAGTGCTGAGCTAAAAGCTGAGAAATGGAGAAAAAAGCAAGCTGGAAGTAAGAAAGGTGCGGTATGAAGTGAAGAGTGTGTGTGGACGATTTTTGGGTATAATGGTAAATTTGATCATGGAAAATAGCAGAAAATGGAAGAAAGAGTGGGTTAGATAATACATGAATTTTTTCATGACATGGTATCATATTTTATCATGGAAGTAAAACAATCATTAACAGAACGAGAAGGGTAAACCCATGTGTACAACTATTGAAAAAGCTATGGTTGTCATTTGAAAAAATTGACCATCCGCTGACTCTCAGGGGGTTGACCCCAAACCCCCATCTTCAAACTCATAACAGTTATTGCCCATATTTACCTATCGATTACCGAAAACAGAATTTCAAAATTCGTTTTCGTTCAAAAGTTATCGTGAGTATTTACAGTCATGAAGATGATCTCATTAACTACTGAATACTTTTTCAGTAGTTAATAATATAGATGATAATGAGTCAGACCTCATAAGATTTGTCATATTTCATATAGTTTTTCAGGTAACTTTGAGCTTTGATGAATGAATGACTTTCATGGAAGAATAACATGAAAAGAAATACTTTGAGCCAGTTATAAATTCATATTTCTCATATTTTGCATCTTAACTGCATAAATGCATAAACACGGTCGTCTATAGTTCATATAGTGTGATAGTTGCCACATTTGATCATATCTCTTCTGTCTGTATTTACATAAAAACAGTATTCGTTTGTGTATAATACATTTTTTTTAAATAGCAAAAGTTTTGGAGGACCCTGGGATAGAACTTTGGACATGTAATTTCCCAACCCGGTTCTCTACCAACATCGCTGAAATGGAAGATCGGAAACTGGTCGCCTAATAACTTGATCTTAAGATTATTTTTCGGTCCGCGGTAAATTTAATGTGTAAACTTTCATCTACCAACGGACTATAAGATTAATATCTAGTATTTAGAGTTGATTGTTGTTTGAAACTTGAGTCGGTCACAGATTTAGCACTCACTGATACTACTGCACTTGACAGTGCGTCAACAACACAGACAGACAAAGGAAACACTCAGCCAAAGTCCTCGATATGGCCATCATTGAAACTCATATCTGCTTTCACCACTCACCACTTCGTGGCGCTAGCGTGTTGGGAGACTGTTTTCTTTCCAATTTATGAGCCCATCCATAAATTTACATAGAAACTGTATGAATCGACATCTGTCGGAGAATATCTTAAATGTAAACAGAGAATGTGGAACAAAGGCCAGATGCTCTCTATTAAAACGGGGTGGGGCACAATGAAAAGTTTATTTCAATATTACCTACATTTGTCATTTTTTCCAGATTGGTTGGCTTGACTTAGCACGCACTCATGCACAGGAACTACGAATAAGAAGAGATTTGTTTAGTGTAACAGAGAAATATGTCACCGAGACAAGCGTCAACCTAATAGACAAAGTGTCATTTCTGAACCAATAAAAGGTCGCATTATCATCACGTCTCATGGCTATGACTTTCTATTTTCATAACAATAAACTGCTAAATGAAAACGGAAATAAAACTCAAAGTCAACGAAATCGTGTTCAACGTAAAACGTAACAAAAACAAAGCTTTAGTAAAGTACGACCAGCCCAACATTTAACCATTTTACATCCACAATTACCTTGCAGTCTTATGTGGACTTTTTTTGTTCTTTTACCTTTGAGAGCCATTTGTAGCAATTGTAATGTTCGAATACAGTGTGTTACCTTGCCTGTATTTGGAGTTTAACCCCATTTTGGCCCGCAAGAAGTTATAAAAATATGAGATTTTTGTATACCAAATTTATATTCTTAGTTGCCATTTGCAATTTTAAAATTCAAAGGAAGAAAGAATTACTTTTTCGTTGTAGTTTTAAGAGTTGTGTCAGAGATGGAGGAGAATAATGTTCGTGTTGAGGAAATTGAAATTGATTTTAATATGTAGTGTGGTGCTGGGAAAAGACAAGTTTCAAAAAAGATCTGTTTGATGGTTAATTCATAAATAATTTATCAGATCTTTGAAGTTTGCTAAGTCATGCATCATCTTTGAAGTCTTAATATCAACAAAAACTATTAAAAAAATAGTTTCTTTAACAATCTACCACGGTCTGACACGGTAAAACAAATTTCTATACACTCTTATAACAAACTGGTCGTTGATGGCATAAAAGTTTCCATATTCTTTCTGTCTCTTGGGAAGAGCACTTTCCCATAGTCTCATAGCCTATTGCCATAAAACCTTCTATTTTTGGCACGACGCCGCAACACTTTCTTCCATACTAACGTGAACCTCTCTCCACACCAGTGAGAACGATAAGGATGACAATCAGCAGAAAAAAGTCAACGTCAGAAATGTTTATGCAGTGTAGTGCGTATACCAATACTTAAAAAACATATGAACATGAAACATGGCTCTTCTTAATCCAAAATTTGTAACTGACAAAATCATATATACTTTAACGTAACAAGTTTCAAGTCACTAGCAGCATCTAGTAAATTTATATTACATCCTTTTACCATCATCGTCACTATTTCTTGTAAAATTGCACACCAATCAGTGTATTTATTTATGTACGACCAGCTGAAAATTGTCTGGATGAAGTGTATAATTTTTTAGGGTGCCCTACCATTGTAACCATGACAACCCGTTAAGGAAAGGGAATTTAGAAATTCTGTTCTCGCTGTAGTCGACTGACTCGGATGATTTTAAAGTGCATAACCCCCGGCATCATCAAACCTGTATTAACAAGACCACATTATAACACGACTCCTAGGGTAACCTTACTCCCCTGGACTAACTCTGTCTAATAAAATAAAAACTAGGATTTGTCCTGATTTTTTGTCCTGAAGAATGATTTACAACAAATTCGAAAGCTTGACTAATAAAAATTAAATATCTTTCTTTTATTTCAACTTACAATCCCGTGTATTAACTTTCATTTAAAGTTGATAGTGGGTGGAGAGTATTTAAAGATAGTAATAACTAAATCATTAATTTGTTACACAAGTTAATTTTGCTAAATATTTATCTTAAAATATGGATGGTGCAAATTGCAATATCAATGCTGCTGTTCGTGCACATTTTATATGATTATAATTTACCAAACTATTTTTTACTACTTTTACCCTCATTACATCATTACGATGACTCGAAAGCAAACTAGGTATAAATGTTTACATTACACAGTCAACAGTTCGCGTACTCTTGGTTTAGTTATTTAATATCTCAATAAATTATTCATATTACCTCCCATAATAATATACTTAATATCTTCCAACGAACGGCTAGACACTTCAACAGAAAATCTGTTTCTCATTTTCCGTCCTTTCCCTCTTTTTTACTGTTCGCACCAGCAAGCCAGCTTGGTTTCCATTGTAACTCGATTCTAGCCCCCCTCCCGTTCTTAAAACGTCTGTGTTTTTCTTTTCCTGATTACATTATTCGTATCATGATGGTTCTTTTCGATTACTCATCGTCCTCCCCACTTTTTCCCATCACGTCATGCTTGTGCAACAATGTCAACCTCACAGTAGTGTCCTCATCATCACCCTAAAAAATAAAAACAACTGGTGGTGGAATATTTAGAATTTTAGAACAATGTAAAATTCAACACGACATTTGTGTTTGCTGGGAAAAGTCATGACGGTCTGATCTTCTTCATCATCATCGCCCCATTTAGCACGCATACAATGAAAACAATACCGAGAGAGTACAGAAATGAGAAGAAGAAAACTTTGCACACACTCTTTCCACTCTTCCACCTCCTGTTAAAATAGTAATAATAGCGCAGCTAATTTATCTTTATGTTGCTCTCTAAATCTCTGCTCCACTTAGATGACTTACTTTTTTACTGCTCGACGTGGAAACAACGCAGTAATATACTTTTACAGTATCAACTGGCAACAACACCGTATTTACAATCGCATTCGACTATACTGCTCCTGCTGTTTGTCAGACTAAATATATAGGAATATTTCATATTTTTTATGTATCATTTCCACGCTGATGCTACTACTGTTACTGTTGTGTCTACGAGTGATGGTCTTTCTTGTGTTCGAAAAACTACTGTGTTTTCTCTCTTTCTTGAAGTTATTGGAATTGACGTCATTTATCTCACCGTCGTGTCTCTCTTTCGCGCTCTCTATCTCCGCTTGTTTTCCACTACATTTCACAGTAAGCAGCAACACCATCATTCTACATCCATTGGGCCTGCACATCCGGCTGCTTATCATCATGAGAGACTGACGGACGGATTTTCTTTTTTATCGGGATATCTCGTCGGATGTTCGGAAATGTGTGATCCAGAGAGCTAAATGGTATAGTTTAGTGACTTTTAGTCTGGCTTTTGCGTACATTTAAAAAAATGTATTATACACTGTTTGTTATTACACATTTTATGCATTTGAATAGACAGATAGCAACGATTATAGTCAGAATTCAGAATACAAGTTGTAGTAATATAAAGTATCATCTCAGAAAGTTTTACGCTAAACACTGTTTTGTAAAACATTGATTATCATTTTTCTTCCTTTTTTATATACACAATACTCTTGTTACTAGTTGTTACTCTGGCTTACTCAAACATAATAATCGACAACACACTCTCCTTTAGGACAGAAAAGTTGAAGGATCAAGGGAATGTACACACAGGACCGTAAACATTTTTGTGCATTCGTACAAATTCATGAACGTATGAACGACATTCCCAAAAATTTAGAGAGAATGGAAATATTTCGGGATTTTAAAGAAAAAATGTTCTAAAACAAGTGATGCTTGAATACGCACAAATGCACAGGAATGGAGAGAATGGATAAGTTGAATGAAGATATTTTTAAAGGGACACCACTGACATTTTTTTAGTGAAATATAGCGATTTGCTGGAAAGATGAAAATTTTTGCTTTTCATAGATTTAAATTTGAAGATATTTTATTTTAAGTTTTTTAAGAGATCCAGCAATAAAACCGCGTTCCTGGAAAATGGAAAAAATTCTGCATACCTATGCGCTGTGTCAAAAATTGGGAAAATGCATAGGAAGCATGGATTAAGATTATACAGAAAGTATTTATAAATTGAAATTGCTACTCGTCCGTCGTCGCATATCATCTGCCATAGGTGACTTTCGTCTTGCTCTCATCATCCTACATGTTACTACCATTCCACAACAAGACGATGATGTACGACCAGCTAGTCTGGGTCTAGCTGTAAAATGCTTTGTATAGTCGTGTTCGTCATTATTTGTGTTTACGCATAATATAATGAATGAAAAAGACGAAGATTAAATTTTTACCTCTATTTTGACGGAAATTTCTACCATATACTTCTATCGGCAGCACCCATTATAACACAGCGAACATGTCATGTCTGTGAAATTACAAATTATAACCAATGGTAAACTACGGACTAATTCTTATTAGATATTTCCTAGATACTTGTTTCAACTAAATTGACTGATTTTTATGGCTTCTAATTCTAGCGGGATCAAAGGTCGAGTTTGTCATCATTGCCGATGATTGCATACGGTTTGAGACGTTGAATCATCATGTATCATTGAAATGGGGGTTCGGAAATCCCCTTATGACACTTTGCATGGTCCAAAATATTATGTGAACATAAGCACCCCATGGTTACCTCCAGTTTAAAATTTAATGGATTGCCTTCAAGTCTACAAATAATATTTTGATTTTTACTTTACTCATTCATTACTCACACAAGTTTGGCAAGAAAGTTTCTTTAGTGATTCGGCATACTACAGTCAAACCGAAAAAGATACGCTGGTCGTAGTCTAATTTCTTAAACTTTTACTGTTACGTTTGGTTGCAATTTCAAATAGAGAGACTACTGAGACAAGTACCAAATAAATGTGTAAACGTGTGTATGTGTGGGAGGAGTGAAAGATTTCGTTTTTGCTACATGACGACGACGAAGATAATGATGATAATGATAAGAAGGAGGAAAGGATGCATCATGGTTACAACAAATGTAATGTTGATGGTCGTGTTGGGAGGGATGATGACGAAGATTCCTCCATCCGATACGACATTAAAACAACTACAAGAAGATGCAGCAGTAGCACAAGTAACAGAAATGATGGAGAAGACAAATAATAAAAATAAAAATCAGAACAAGGAGACACGACTCGTACCGCACTATGCTATTCTGTAGTACTCTCGAGTGAGTATTGAGTAGTATATGATTAGCTATATTTTATTTTCATACAAGGAATTATTATAATAACAACAATAATAAAATATATATTTGTGCAATATTATACTACGTGAGAAAAATTACAAGAGGGAGTGCAGTTGTGGTGGACGGTTTAAAACGGGAGGTCTCGAGCAAAGGAAAGTTTAACGTCGTCCTATCTTTCTTTTCTTTCGGAGTTTTTTTGTATTTTTATGACTGAGTGACTAAATAATATTATTATGGTAGTGGTGGCGGCAGTGAGGAATGGATGATATGATGATGATATAGATACATGGATGGTAATGTTGATGATGAGACTTTTTTGAAAAGCTAAAATACAGAGTGTAAGTCAGAAGGAAGGAGTGAGTTCTTTCCTCTGCCGTTTTCGTCTTACTCTGCTACACAACGGAGTAGACAGGAGGCGAGCAACGGAATAATAATAATAATAATAACAACAAAAGCTGCAACAGGATGATATAATGTTTTTTCAGTACTATAAACTTTGTACTTTAGTGCACGGAGTACTCATCAGAGGAAAAGTTTATCTTTGTACTTTTTATTCGTTCTGTCTTCAGTAATATATTATTACACATTATAATTCACAATTGCTGCACAACTTTTGAATTTCCAAGAAAAGTTTATATTTATTTTTATTTTTTGTTTCTGTACGTTTCCGTTGCAACGTAAAGTTGAAACTCCCAAATAACCGAGTTTATTTGCTAGTTTGTTTTTTCTCTTGTGGTGGTTTCTTTGCGAGTACTGACGGTGGGTTGGGTGGATCAGAATAATATTCGTAAGGGATCAGAGTTGTGTGGCAGTGTTTATTTATCTAGTGGGTATCTGGTGTGGTCTGAGAAGAAAACTCGTGTGTTTTCATTTTTATTGTTGGTAATAACCAGGGGGAAAGAATTAAAAGGTGCTGACAAATTATACGTTTCTGTTAAATCTAGTATTTTGTGTAGGATATTTAATTTGAATATCTTTTTCTTCAAAAAGTACTAGATAGGGAGAATAATATGTCTTCTCCAAAGGAGTTTCACTTTGACGCGGTTTATCCGGAACCTCTAAGTAGACTACGACGGGGTCACGGTCATCAGCACGGTATGGGTGGATTAGTACCTTCTGTTGAAGCAGGACCAACAGCAGCATCTTATAGAAGGGCCGTTAAGAAGCAAAGAATAAATCGGGGCTGTGCTGGGCGTTTTCGTACGCAACCTGTGACTTTTCAAGAAATCAAGGTGCTTTTTATGATATATTTTATATATTATATTATTACGGTTGTGTATCATTAACCGACAATATTTTTTAACGAATGCATCCAATTTTATTTTATATTGAAAATGCAAAGGTGGTAAAATGGTCGCCAATAAAATTACTACTTGTAGAAGTGTAAAGTTTACAGTTTAAACGTCCTTTCAAATTGTACCACTATTGTATTTTAGGAAGTTGACGAGGAAAACGTCCCTGAACTGGAGCCTGAACTGAGTTCCTCTCTGGGGAAAAGTGTTGCAGCTGGAGGGGCATCCCGATCCGAATCTGACCTAAAGGCGAGATTTGAGCTGTTTTACAAGTCCATCAATGATCCCAACGCTGTTACAGCTATGAGAAGCCCCCCAATAGCTATTTCCTTTCCAGTGTGTCCAGTTCACTCCAGCGGGGGTCAGGCACCCTCACCCCTGTGTCAAGCAACGTGTTTCCCAAAGTCAACAGCCAGTAGTGGTGGTAGTGGAACTGCTACTGACACGGAGCCTGCCACGAATAATCGACCACCGTCACTGCTGACATCATCCGATAATCCGGGAACAATAACAGCAGAAACGTCTAACACGTCAGCGCAGTCTTCTGCCGGTGCCATGAGTCCCACCACCAGTCCTTTACTCAGCAACATTGCCGCAATTGGCACGAGAAGTAGGCAGTCCTTTTAAAACATGGAAAGTACCCATTAACAGGAGCAACACGACGTTCAATTTAATTACAAACTTAATCGGATTCTTTTTTAAGCCCCAAAATCGTCATCAAAAGCAGCATAATCAGGGCGATAATATTCTATTCTAAACTGTAGTCCTCATAAATATAAAATCTTACACATACACATCTTGAAGGATAATTGTAGTCACTTGTATCGCAAATAGAAAAGTCTGACTTATTTACATCATATCATTACGCAGTCACTGATGTCTAACAATTTGACCTTTGACTTTCTACAAGTAAAATCCAGTCGTCTTCGATAAGAAACTGTATTTCTACGAACTAACGTGCCTTACCTCCAAACAGAGCCACACAAGATTTACATATGCCTTATAATACGAGCTATGAACACTACCTGCCTTCATGTTAACGAGATTGACATTTCTAGAATGATTAATTGTAGTGTGTACTCAACTAACTCAAGTTTTGGATGCCACTAGTAAGTAGTCCTGCTTCAAAACCGAAAAGAAAAAACCGTTTAATTTTGCTAGTCTTATTGTTACCAAAGTTACCATTACGTATCTCTCCCGATGGCAGATATTCTGTTCTCAGTGAAAGTACCACGATGCAATGTAAAATGTAGTGCAAAAATTCAGTTAATACTTACACTATCAACTATGACTATATTTATATACAAACCTATACCACCTAAAATATAATATTGTTCCGGCTCTAGTTCCCTAGTTAGCTATCTCCTTACAGCTACACCTTACAGGTGTAGAATAATGGGTGCTCTGTAGTATTACCGAAATGTATATCCGACAACATCGCATCGAAAATCCAAGATGTATAATATTATCTGGTCAATTACATGAAATCAGTTGTATGTGTATTTCCAATTTCCGCCCAAATCGTTGCTTTAAAAAATCCATAATACTTAAAAAATATTTAAAACCAACAGATTGCTAATTACTAGTCCTTTATCTACTGCTGAAGCGATACACCTTCACATTATGCTAATTCACAAATTATGTGAGTGAGGATGAAATTAAAAGATAAGATACGTTTAAGGTAAGAAATAGGGAAGATTAAAGTTTAGAGATTAAACACAAGTTTTACTAAATAGTTCACATACATACTAATATAGATAATTTTAGCACTACTAACAAAAGTCAATAAGGAATTTGGTTTTATTTTCGCATCAAATGTCAAAACGTGTTGTATTAATCTCGAATTAGATAGTTAATCGAGACAAAAAACTAAACGCGCTGATGGATTCTTTCCCTTGCTTGAAAGATAAATAAAAGATATAAGTTAAAACGCTGCTTCTTTTCAACGACAACACATAATTTGATGAGCGTTGAGTTGTCAATTGGATGACACATTATACGTAGATGTACTATGTGAAAGTCAAGTTGTAACTGAAGCCATTCATGTACGTTAGGTTACATCATGCATCATTTTTGTTTTAATTGTTAGTTTTAGGCATGTGTGTGTTCACGGTTGACGACAGACTGTCGAACCAGCCAGCATTGTGTCTTGATGAAAGCTGACAACAATGCTGGAGGATACCTTTGTGTATAAGGGGCACATTGAGAATATAGAAAATAACAGAGGATCGACAAGAAAATGCCACAAACAATGCGATGCAGTGGAGGAAGAAAAATTTCGGTCACTTCGTCACCAAAAGTAGTGTTTTGATAAGATCGGATATCGGATGTTTTTCTGTTATTTGTTTGGCCCGCACGTTTGTAATTTCAACAAACACAAGAAAACTTTAAAATGTATCCGCTGTTGATGCTATCTCATTGTTAATTTTATTATTACTATTGTTATTATATATGAATCAGTTGTAAATTCTTCATTAAGGAATAAAGATAAATAAAATGAAAGAAAAAATATTAAATTAAGCGGATTGCTTGATTTTGGCGGCATGGACAATATACGAGGGCTGTTTACAAAGTAGTGAATCAATTTTTAAGACGTTTATCGCGTCGTGCTATTTTATGCAGCAGCTAAAGTGCATGTATTTGGATAGAGGAAACATAAGGTGTTCCAACGATATGCTACTCAAGGGTTGAAGTGTGCCTGTTGAAAAATGCCTGTCAACTTTTTAATCTAAATTTTGTAACGTTTTTCTCGTAGTAGGCGTTCATACAGTAGTTGCCGACCTGGACTCTCTCATATTAAACGTCTTCAAGCAGCGGCTGTTATCTATCTATGAAAGTTGGCAAGTGAAGTTGCACTTCAAAAACGTAAATTTTGGGGTTGACATTGTGGCCCAGCATTCTTCACCAGAACCATCGTAGCTCTGAAGCAGCATATCAATAGAAAGCCAAGAGTCCCTTCTATCTAATAAAACATGTACATTTCACATTAGCGTTTCACATGAAACCTCGTGACGAGGTAAACGTTATTAAAAAAGTGATTCATTTGTTTGTAAACAGCCCTCGTAATTACGTAATGCTTAAGTAAAAACTTAAAATTATGTGGGTATTTAATTTTTGCTTTATTTGTTGACGACCGTCTTTTAGTAGAGATTACTACCATTTTAACATGTGCACAAAAACGGTAGTTTCAGGAAATTTAAGAAATATTACTTTCAGCAAGCAACGGCGCTAAAGGCAGGTTGCTAACAAGGAACAATCGACACCGAAAACAAAGCCACGTTTTTCTTTTCAAAATTCAACACCAAGCATTACGTGTAATGAATGAACCAAATTTAAAAAAAACATTTAAATGTGCTCAAATTTTGTACACAGATATCTCTAAAGGATTTCGTAAATTTTTATTTTGATTGAGTAACTAATGTGACTTCCAGACGCATGGTCAATTGACAATTGTCAAATATTAAGTGAATAAGTCCCTTAAGAAGACATTTAAAGAACTCTAACATTTAAAGTTTTTTAGACGTCTTCCAAGCGGTTTATGTATAAAAAAAAACTCAGTTTTTGCAACACATTGTTTTCACATTAAATCAGTCGCTGTTAAAGGCATATTAAAGCCAAAATAAAGGCACGTAGTGGCGATGCTTCTGCTGAGGCAAATTGGGATCCTGGCGCTATTGTTGAAATGAAATATTGTCTAACAACTGCTGTAGAGGTAGAAAGAAGTTTCAGTGCCTATAAATTCGTTTTAGCTGATTCGACGATCGTGTGATAATTTTGAAATGGACGTTGTTTGCGATTTTTAATTTGCTAACAAGTATGCTGCCTTGAAAACGTTAGTAATTTTTTGTACAAACTAAAAAGAAAAAATAGTTTTGTGGTATTTTTATAATTGGCACTGTCGAAATCAGTCAATTCAAAAATATTGTCATCCTGGCGCCTCAGGACAGGGTGTAAGGGTAACGGTCAAATGTCCATTGCATGAAAAAAATCGTTACTTGTTATTGTTCAAAAAATAAGACCAAATTGGAAATTTTGTCTCCTAAGTGTTCTGAGGAAGACGGACAAACCAACCAAATTCAATACTAGCTTTCAGCTACACACGTAACAATGGGTGTTTATGTTAAGACAGCACTACTGCAACATAATATGATATAATTTTTTACGTATACATACAACCACAACCTTACTTTTGTTGTCTTCTGTCGTCTGTGGCTAATTAGAATTTTTTCTATGCAGTTTGCCATCAACAAAACAAGTTTGCTATTACATATATTTTACAGTTAGTTGCAGTGGATATTGGTTATGGACAAATACCATTTATGCGTATATGCATAATATACATTGACATCGACATCAGCTTGTTATAATCAATTGCCGATGTTTTTAATTCAACATATTCGATAAATTTTTGCTTCTTTCAGTATTTATGTACATAATATACTTTCTACGTTCACTACCATGTAAACTACCAGCATATAACTACAACTAATTCTAGTGCTTAAAATGACGATGAGAACGACGATTGAATGCAAAGAATAAGTAATATGCACTGCACGAAAGCTGTTGCTGTGTACAAAATAATATATTTACCTACTTTTCAACTGACCATGCAAGTATAATGCTGCCAAAGTTAACAAACAACAGTGCAGCTAAGAAGAGGTTCGCACGTACAACTTTGTTCATCAATAATAGCAAATATTATGTATGTGGGTATCAATGTAACCGTTTTAGAATCAGTTGTAATGTTGAAAATAAATAGCTTGTAATTGTATTTTAAAAACTAAACGAACCAAGGTATGTTTTTTTCTTCAGTCTCACAGCACCATGTATCCAATTACACCTAGGATATAATTAAATTTACACTTTATGCATTGAAGAAATATGCAAATATATTAGTAACACAGCTGTGTAGTGGAAAAGAGAACACTGTTAATGAATCAATAAACGCATCATTTTGATTACTTTTCGTGTTATGTTAGACGAAAGCATAGCATACTGCTTAGAATTGCATACCAGATATTGAAAGAGAACGTTCATACAGTAAGTCAGAGTATGAATATGAACGTTGTAGATATAAATATCCATATCATGTCATGTCGGTAATCTACACCTTTTAGTAATAATGATCAATAATGAGAACTACTAAACAAACTGTTCGTTATCTTTTCATATACACACAATACACACACAAAGTAGAAAATGCTATATAATCAGCAAAGTATGGAGGGGATTTGGAGGGGGCCGTCCATCCTTATATTTTATATCTCATCATCGCATATATACCCTTTTTCAGTAGTTGTAAAATAGAGTTTACACTCTTCTCGTTAATTTTCTGTGGCTTTAATGCTTCATCTGGCAAGCACAAGCAAGCTGTTTACATGAGATTCCCTCCAAATTAAATATTATAAACATAAAGGACCTGGTTGTAAGTGAAACCAGGATGCTGCTGCGAGTTATGAATGTTCCCTCAGCTCAAACAATGTGTCCTTCCTTATGATTATTGCCATTGCTGGTGTTGTTGTATTGTGCATTATTGACGGACTGACTATTCCGAGAGCGCTTAGCTCTTGCAACTCTTGCTTTGCAACTTGCAAACTAGTACCAATACCAAAGCACTCAGCAACAGCAGAACCGTATGGCTGTGTATCCAATCCACATTATAATGAATTGTTATATGCACTCATGTAGTGCAAAATCGAAATATCCCTTGCATTTCACTATTTTCTCGCTCCGACCAGACCACTACTGTTCCTAATAAATCCAACCAGTACAACTCTATCATTTCTGCAGATGATATTATAAACTACTGAATGCTCAGTAATATCAACTTCATGTCTGTCTCTGTATGTATGTCTGTATTTACACACGATAACTTTTGAACGCAAACGAATTTTTTAAACTTCTGTTTTCGCAAGGGATCAATAAATATGCTCAATAGCTCTTATGAGTTCGAAAATGGGGGTTTGGGGTCTACGCCCTGGGGGTCACAATATTTTTCAAATGACAACCATAGCTGAAAGTTGGTGTACAGATACATAAAGGTTAGTTATGACGTTTTGCAAAGCTTAATCCAAAATAGTTGACTCCTTGGACCCATAGATAGCATCAAACTTTGAAAATTATTTCGGTTATAACTCTGACACAGTAAATCCGTTTAAGATGGGATTTTTCTAATCGACTAACAGTGACAAGGGCTATAACATATATAAGTATGATATATCAATGACATCCCCTTGGGGTAGAAACAGGTGACCCCCTAGTTTTATTTTTTTATTTGTAATATAACTATGGCTCAAACTTGGTATACTTATATAAGTACATAAGCATAAGTACCTATAAGGTATCTGTGTACCAAATTTGAGCCAGATTGGTGATATCTGTGACTTATAACAGGGGTCAATAGTCAATTCATCATCGCCATAGTGGTTTATTGAAAATCCCAGACACCTATTCGACTCTTTCAGTAGTTGCAAAGTAGGGTTTACACCCTTCTCGTTATGACGACGGTCGTCGTGCAACTATTTACATTATTAGCGAGAAAAGAGGATCAAGTTTATCAAACAGCTTCTCCTGTGTTCGGTTGCTGTTTGTTGTGCACAATTTAAGCTTTTTCCCCTGCTGGCTGCTATTTTTGTTAATTTCACAGTAAGTCAATCACCCAGAGCAGCTACACTTACCCACACAGCCGTCGTAGTAACAATCAACAACATAACCATCTGAGGTGTCTCTCTACGTGTTGTTGTTGTTGTATATGTTTACCAAATACCAACCAGCCAGCTCGACTAGTAAAGTCAGTTAATATCCCTCCAACTAAATCGTCAGCCAATTAGCAACAACCTTTGTCACCTACCAAAAACAGTCTACACAGTGCAGTGCCATCACATGACGCTCTTGTTGTTTAAATACCACAGATTACAGATATAAGTAGGTGATAGTGGATTGAATTAAATTTACCGAAATAAAAGTTCTATTCCTCGCCCCATTCCGTGTCGGTCGCTTTCAAGCAAGCAAAAATATTTATTGAGAGAAATTGCTGGGCTGAGCTGGGCCGCAGCATAGCAACAAGAGGATAATCGACAAAATAGCTTGAGAGAAGTTTCAAATCGTAACGTATAATCGACAATCCAGAGGAAGTTTTTGACGGTTGTGTCTTGTAGCAAGTAGAAGAGAATGGAAGTTGTTGTTGAAGCCTTGACAATTCCAGTACTCAAGACAGTTATGATCAGTAAAAAGTGGAATTATCATATACTCTTGTAGTGTCAGAGAAGTGATAAACGATAAAAGGTGTGTTTGTTTAAATGTTGTTGGCATAGCATGACGCCTTTTCGGGCCTTGCTGGAAGTTTGACAAAGAAAATGCTGCCAGGATTAATGACGCTCATAGTAATGTCGCTATTGCAGTTGTGTAGTAGTTACCAGTTTGTGAAGACACCTGAAATCTGACAAGTGGTGAGTGGAGTTATGGTTATCGTTTGAGATGGGAGGGAGTTTACAGGGAAGCCCAACGCTGGGAAGGTATTCCAATTGATCAGTGGTGGAGGCTGTTTGAATTTCAAGAAATTTAAATGAAACTAGTTACACTATACATCAGTATTAGTAAGTAGTAAGTCATGGCTACATGAGGCATGATACATTAATTATGACAAATGGCAAATGGAATACTAGATGCCAACCCAAAATTCATGGTTAAATGTTATTGATAAAAAGAAGTCAACGGTAGTGTAAATTAAAGACGGAGATGACATTGCATAAATATTGGTATAATATGGTATTACAGACGAAGAAATATTGTGAATTTGACAGGAAATTAAACTTTTATCTTGTGCTGTCAAAAGCTGCAAAGTTGAAAGTACCAATCGTAACAAAAATATTTAACGGACACCAGTGAATCCAGTGTTATTTTTAAGCCTCCAATCCAATAATAACTTGAAAATTTCGAAAAAGAGATCTAAGCTTTATAGGTGTCAAAGTGGCTGGAGACACTAGGAGCAATCAGTTACGGGTAATTTTTTAATTGATTCCACTTAATTAAAGGGTACATTGTTTAGTAATCTTCATTTAATTTTGTAAATATTTAATCATGATTTATAAAAACTTTTAATCAAATTATGCGTTTCTTTACCATAATCTCTTATTGCGTTGTTTATTTTAATTGTAAACTTTATTAATTATGGTTTATGGTTTTAACGTTTATCGTCATACAATAGCTCTTACATTGCATTACACAAAGTAACATAAAATATCCTACACAAATAAATATAATTGGATATCTGTGGCGGATCAATAAATTTGTCTTTCTTGGGTGAACAATTAAATATCGTTTTATCGTAACATAAATCATTTAACGTGGATTACTTATGCGGTCGATCATTAATCATTAGACAATTAGAGAGGCAATTTTAATTTAGGTTTAACAATTATGACACAGGTGACATTCATAATATTTTTATCGCCTTTACTTCCTATATTATTGTTCATCTTTCCTTGTGGCAATGTATGTAAATGTATAAATGAGAAGCATGCAATCATTACAATCTCTGTTGTTAACGCACGATTCATCATGAAACAATTACTAATTAGCTGTTTCCAAGAAAGAATAATTTATAATTTGAAAGCGAAGAGGTAATATATTTTACTTGGCTCTACCTGACGTTCCATTTTCATTTACTCTTGTATTCTCTGTGCTAACCCCTTTCAACTACTATTGTGCTACCTGTCTGTGACGGCTCGGTTCTGAGAATGCCCATGTAAAATTACAAATCTTAAATCTACCATTTTACCACGTTGATTCTAAGAGATTGTAAGAATGAATTTGTGAAATTTAACGCACAGCACAACTACAACTACAATACAACTTTAAATATTTTTGGAAAACCTTTTTCCATCCAACAACCAACATACTACGTACGTATAAAACCCAGAAGAATCCAGAATATTATAAACTTCATGGGATGGATGTCTGCGCTTCGTTTCTTTTTTTCGTGGTAAGGGGTAAAAAGTAAAGACCAGGACAAATCTGCATTTAAAAAATTTAAGATGCGAACCATCATTCAGTTTGTAATCGAAGACTGACATATAAGGTAGTTTGAGTGTGTTATTGCATCATCCTGTGAACTTTATTTTTTGTTTCAACTTCAACCATCTCTAGCTAGATTACACATTTCACACAACTTTAATAATATTACATGTACATGCATAGTTTTATTGGGTGAATCTTGTGCCATAATCAGTTAAATACGAACACAGTCACATTTAATTTTTCCCGTATTTCAAACATTTACGCTGTAAACGCATTGTGTGTTTCTTTCAACACTCGTAAATTAAAGTTCAAATTTCTATTATAAACATGTTTTCCACGCGTAGATCACTCTATACCAAAAGTATATTCAAGTTCAAAATTTTAATACCGTTGACTTAAATCGATAAACTAAAATAATGTATTCCATAATAAGTAATGAATTTGTTTTGATTTCCTAATGAATAATTCCCGATGACGTCTTTTAAACGGATCAATTAATTTTTTAAATTGTAAAAATTAACATGATTGATAATATCAAACTTACACGACATTGTCCGTATAACCCTAGCTACTAAAGAGAAGCCAAAATTGGAACTACCTCTATATAACTCGCTATTGTATAAAACCTCCATTCGCTGGAATGCCATCCAGGAGTGGAATAAAGTATGGCGAATAGGCCACTTTATGTTTTGCATGATGTTCCCGATTTTGATTTTAACAGTGTTATTTTGAAGTACATTTCAGATTTAAGAGATATGTCACTGTATTAAGATTGTATTTGTTTTTGACACGGCCTGTTATTTAATTTGTCTTTATTTTTTGGAACTATAGTTGATTATTTTTTGTCTAATTGTTGGAAATCAGCTCTGTTGATACAATATAGACGTTAATAAAGTCAAACTCAAACCCGTCCGCCGATTTTGAACGGTCTCATGTCTGCGTACTTAGCAAACTTAACACAAGAAAGAATTTCGTGATACTTTCATAGTCAAAGTTAATTGGCAATCGGAAATTTTTCGGGTTGGAATTACGTGTTAGTCCTCACGAGTTAGGTATTGAGTGAGTGACATGTCTAAAGAAAATCCTTGACGAAAGGAATCGAATGTTACCACTACCACCACTCACAGGGCTCAAAAATGACATTTTTGGACCGATTTCGATGAGTAGATCATTTTTGATTTTGGGTGTTAACTCTTACCCGATGTTATATGGGGGGATAAAACCCCCAACATCTCAGAGATTTAACATTACGTAGATTACAAGCTTTAAAATTACTTAACATTACAGGACTACTTGCCCCTTTGTTCCCCTGTTCCTACAGTCCTACAGGCGGTGGCACGGCCTGATGTTTTGTCGGTTATTTTACGCACCTTTGGTGTTATGGGGCCCACCGCCTGATGTTAGCTTAGGTTTGGTTCGGTTAGATTGAAACGGGCGATTACACCCTTGGGGGTCACTCCCCGACCCAAAACAAAAAATGATTTCGTCAAGATCGGTCCAAAAATTACACTTTAAGGCCATTTTGGTTTTTTCCCCTATATTCCTATGAGATAGGAGTTAAGAAATGTGAGTCTGTGAGTGGTGCCATTCGATTTTTGACATACTGCATTTGTGGCTGTAACTCACGAATGTTCAGATTTACACCTGTTTGTTATTGTATGCGGTGATTGGTTGTTTCAAACTTGGTGGCAGAGCTTGTTATCTACCTTCTTCAGGATAAAAGATGAGATAAAAGATAGCTGCTTATTATAACACCAACACCATTTTCTAACTAGTTTTTATGGGATGAAGAATGATGTACCTATTTAAAATTTGTGGAAAAGAAATGCGGGAGTATATATTGAGTTGTGGCACAGACGTTACCTCATAGTTGTCCCACATAGACAGACATAAGTGAGCCAATATACTCCGCGTAATACAGATTGAAAGTTCTTACGAAGATGAAAGACAGTTCATCTAAGTAAGGATTTTAGCGTGTTTGTCTGTCTGTCTGTCCGTCATCACTCTACAGGCCAGACGCTTCAGCCGCCCATTTGGCTAAAATCTGACACACAGGTACCTTAGGGTATGGGTAGTGACATCTCTGGGAAATAATTTGAGCAAATTTGACCATACCCCCAGGGGGTAATATGGGGGTCAAAAAATAAACGTTATCCAAATTAGCTCAAATTTTGTATAGCGATATCAGGTTAACTGACAGGCCAAAATATCAAGTCTTTATCTATATAATCCGTTTGTATCAATACAACAATTTTTATCTGCGTCTCTATAGCTGCTATTAAGCCGGTTTATTTCATATATTGCATTACATTATAAGAATGAAAACGTAAGCGAGTCCAAACCTCAGCTACCATTACCAACCAGCCTTCTTATTGCTTTCTATCTACGACGTTAAAAACCAGTAAAACGTCAGCGTGCAGATCTAGCAGTGCAGTGCAGTGTGCACACAATGTAGGTAGATGATTGCGCGGCAGCAACAATCAGCTTCAGTGAAAAACGTTCAGCAAGAGCCACCACCAGCGAGATTTATTATGTTTTGCCAAATTCCTTTCAGTTTCGTGGAAGTACTGTTAAAGTGATGGCGTCAAATTAATTAAATCACATGGGTTGAACAGAACAAATTCATCTTTTGGTTCAGCGGGGTATGTATTTCAAATCTAATGAATTTTGATGTCAGTCGATACTCGATAGGTGATGTGATATATCGTCCATACCTTAACTTGAACCTAACCAACCGCGGTTAGTTAGTTAGGTTTTGGATGATTGAAACAAAATCCTAGCGAATCGATTCCCAACAAAATCCATAGAGGCTACCATAATTATTATTGTTGTTAACTTGAACCACTCATATTCTTATCTTGTCTGTCGTTTTGTCTACACGTTGTCGACTGTCGTACATTTTTGCATTGTACATTGTTGTCGTTATTTAAAAGCATTTATTTGCCAGAATCGTGTCATTATTGTTAGTGGAATTTCCATTTCGTTGTTAGAGCATCGCATCATCGTCATGAATGTGAACACCAAGAATTGGTCTCAGTTAAAGCATACAATGGACATTGCGTAACTCACGCACGTTTTACTTATTATTCATTATTAGTATGATTATTTGACAGGGAGGCGATAAGCGAATGTTGTGCTACAAAATGGAAAATGGCTACACTACTCAGGTATGTACGTATGTATACGAACAAACTAACAAAATTCATCCCAATAGCAATATAGGTTGCTTGGTGGAATAATTATTATTCAGGAACGTAACGCTACAATGCACATTGTAGTTTCAAAATTTTGGGGTTTTGTTGTTGCACCAGCAGTCGTTGTTGGTTCATGCATTTTGCATTTCTACATGCTAAAAGACTTTGCACTATTTAAGGAGAACATCATTATTGTCGATACACTTAATTTAAAATATTATATACATAGGTTGCTAGGTGACAGCTCTTGCAGGATCCATTGTTAATTGTGTTGTATTGTAAGTTTGTAAGCCTGTGCTGTATCAATCAATCAACCAATTTAGCTTAAGCAAGTTTTGCACGCCTGTTCTTGCTGTTGATTCCAAGTATTAAAAAGACAGTTCTATTTGATGTCTTGTGCGTCTGACGTGAAATTGGGAGAAGAGAAGACAGTGAACTGTGTGAGGCCGGAGACGGCAGCGTGAGACGTGTGTACGTGGTTGATTAAATGTGCCATTTGTATTGCCGTTTAAATTGTTACGAATAATTAACGTACATCTGCTTCACAGTCAAGTGGTAATTGCGAAGTTGTAAGTTTACGCGTTAAAGTGTGTGTTTGCTGGAAACAGGGGTTGGTTGGGACTGCTTACACTACAGTGACTAGGGACTCGAGGGAACAACAGTGAGGACTTGAGTGCAAGTTGGCTAGACATGCAAAAATATTTTTGTACGAATACATAGCAATTATTTAATATTATGCGATACAAACGCACGCAAGTACATTGTGAGGCGTAGGACGGTCTCTTGTGCGTTGTCAATTGTCAATGTGTAATAAAATATTTTTAAAAAGTAGCTGTGGACTGTGAAATAGCAGTATGCTAGATGCACAACAAATGTTTTGAATAATATACACGTACGTACATATCAAATTGGCTTATATTTAGCGTGTGTGTGTTGTTTTGTATTTAAAATGGCATGATGAATTGATGGAAATGGGACAAAAGAGTGAATGTCACTACATTTTACGAGACTCGCATTCTTTCAAGTGTCCTTTTGCAATGTCCTCTGCCACCTTGGACTGCATTGACTCCTTATTCGTTTATAGCAAGTCATCTTGTTCTCAAAAATATGCTGCGGTCAGGTTTGGTCCTTCTTTCGTTTTTCTTAGCTGACATGATAATATTGTGATCATCTCTCACTGAAGGACTTATATGTTGACTATTGTAAGTACACGAGTAATTCATTACATTTTGTTAGTATTACGGTAAAGAAAAGGCAAACATCTACAATCCCTCACCCAGCGAATACTGATGGTATCAGTAAGCGAGTCAATACCAAACCCAGGTAATTTGTTGTATTGTAATTTTAAAATACACTCTTCTGTTGCAAAACCTTCTGTAAACTTTGCTGTTACTAATTTGACTAATAATATCGGATGAACTTTACATTGTCCTGCAAAAAATCTAGCTACTAAATAAAATTAGAAGCATGATGATTCAGAAGCTATATGTAAATTTTTCTTTTGAAAACAAAAAAGACGCTATGAATGCTTAGCTGTATGTGCTGTCATGGTGTGTGTAGAGGCACAGGTACGTAACTATGTAACTTTATATGATATAATAATAATTTTGTTTATAAATAGCAAAGCCTCGTCATCAGAGCTGTAACAGCTTGTTGTACACCTGATTATGAGCTCAAGTTATATGGCTTGATAGCCGAGGGACAATGTCAGCAATAACGATGAATATTGCATAGTTGCACGGATCTCATAGATCGCTTGTTCGCACCTTGCTCATTTTCTGCTATTTTTCGTCTCCTCAAGGTCATTACTTTCGTAACTTGCACGAACCAATTTGGCTTGGAGATCATTGCTCATTCCTCTTTTTTTGCTGCTACACAAGTACAGCCGTTATTGCATAGTTATATATTATTATTATAGAATAGTCAAGCCACATCACAGGCAACGTAATCTCACTCAACAACAAGAATCAGCACAGTACTTTATATTGGCTACAGAATTGTGCTTGTTCTGTTGAAATCGTTGAACAAATTTTGCCAACAACTAGCTTACGTGGAACTGCATCAGTCAACAGCATTTTGTCGTGTTAAACGAAAACAGAAATTCTTATTTCCCCCCGCGCTGTATCTTCACCGAGAGACGTGCTAAAAGCTCTTTACATTTCTGTCTACATGTGGTAGAGTAGAATATTGAGTTTTATTGATTGTTGCTCTCACACAGCTAGTAGTTTAAAGCTTGTAGACTTTTCTAGACACATCCCATCGAAACATTGCATCATACAAAAGGCGGTCTTACTCAGCTGCCTTTCATAAGGTGTACCCGTCACGTCGTCACCCGGGTGTGACAACGTCAGTTTCTCTGCTCTGTTGTAATTTTGTTTGTCAATACTATTTCTGGTGATTGGGAATACCATACGTATTTACAAAACAAAATCTTCAGTGTTTTTCCTAGGTGTATGAATTTATTACTTTGCTGAAATATTTTCTACAAGTATTGTTTTAATCATGTTTGTCCGCTTGTCTGTCTGTGTATCGTCTCCAAGCAGTTTGCTTCGCTAAAATTTATGTATTTTGTATTTCATTTGATTCACTGTCACTTATTTCGTGCAGAATGGGTTAATCCACATGGGGACAGGGGCATGAATGTATTTTCACAAGTCGAAGCCAGTCTTTCAGTAATGAATAATGATTCATTACTACACATGTTATGTTGTGTGACAGCTTATCGAAAGCACTTATTGAGATTAGCAAGATTCATCGGAAACTTGCAGCTATGCCGTTAAGTAATGCTACATTTATTTATGGATTGTATTCACGATGACTGCACACCACTGCAATGTATTTCTTGGTTTCCCCTGCCAGTCCCCATGATGTCTCTCAGCTTCAGTAGCAAAAAGAGCATGACATGTGGCCCAAAACCTTAATTTTTCAAAGGGGAAAATGACAAACTGTGAGTGCATATATGACAATTTCCGTATAAAACCACCCAGTGATAAAAAGCAGCGATGAAACGTTTTCGTGCATGTGTAATGTAATGGATGAAACATTCCATTCCACAGAATGCAAGAAGATTATTTTTATCTATCGTCATAAATAATAACAAGTTTGATTCACGATGAATCAGATTTTTCTTATTTGTTTGTTTAACATAATATTATGCACAATCTGTACTATCTATCCATCTTTATACTATCCATCCTGCATTGCATCATCATACCCGACCAGATAACTAATTGTGCGTCCCAATCTCAATTCCAAATAAAATTAAAACCCTCCTACCATACCATGTGTGCTTATGTATATTATGTAGACATGAGAGGCAGCAGTAGTCAGAAGTGTTCATTTTTAAGCTTATTTCTTTCATTCGTCGGCATTCGGCAAATAGTGATTTCACACTGTACAAACTCATGATTTGTTGTCCAGCTGTCCACTTGTAAAGTCATGGAACTTCATCATCATCACCATCCAATCATCTTGCATGTCGTTATCCTCTCATGAACTTTACCTCCTGCTGCTGAGTTCAATTTCGTTGGGTGTTGGGGTCTTGCTTACAGTATTATATTCAAATTATTGTAAGACTGATTACAAATAAGTGGGAGGGTAAGAATAAATCAATGATTATAATCCCTAAACAAACAATAATCCAGTCATTGGAACTTGTGCATAATGTTCTGCAATATGTTCAGGATACTGCATGATTTTTTAATCATCCGTTTACGGGTACATTAATTTTACCGTTTACTTGGAGAACTGAGTTTGTTGCACCTCCCATTAAGTGCTTCGCCTGCGGACAGCGATTGACCTTTTGCTCTTCCATAATGCACATCTACAACGTAAACGTAAAGGAGCAAGCTATTTTGGACTGTTAATTGTAAATTATTAAATGGCATACAAATGGTTTCAATTGAGGGTGGATTCTGTATTGGCGAACGCAGTTCTTTGACGGTAGCCTGATTCATTCATTCAGTAGTTTTAACTTTAACTGTTAACATCCATCAATCATGCTCCATTGCTTTGAAAGGCGAAACAAGGCGTAAATACGTATAATGGCGAAATAACTATGAACACGTATGCATAGAATAATAAAATAAAATAAAACAGCCAGCAGTTCAAGTGTGCAATCGTACAGTACAGGTTTGTGATTTGTTGGGGTATTGTATTATTGAACAGTAAATTATGTTCACAACAAAACCCCATAATGATGAGTGAGGGGCGTATTTCATACCAAGTTAATAGATGAAAAATAGGAAGTGATTTTATCTGAAAACAATAAAACGAAACCAAAGCAGTGTAGTGTTCCACACCTCTTGATGGAATACTAGATGCCACCAACATAGTAAATATATTAAATATACCAAGATATATAAAGTAATATTAAATTAGATAGAATAAGTTATTTACCTACAGGAATGTTATATATTTAATAAAAAATAGTTAATTAGTTTTAGTAGGTTTGCAGAAGTTGATGCGTGCAGAAAAATGATGTAAAGCGCGTGATAATATTAGGCTCTTGTTTTCGTTGTATTACAATTGGTAAATGGGAGCACTCATTTTGTCCTTTAAAGGTATTATTATTATTGCTCTATTTATGAATCATCTACTGACATGATGGATTGGTTGGTAATGCACTCTCTTTGATCGATTGCTAGTAGCAATTTGCTACATACATGGCAAGGGTATGCGAAGCATATTGAAGGAAGAGATGCCAATACAAGGAACTGAGTAGTAATCGAGTAATCAGACATAATAATAGAAAATGGCAATAAAAAATTACTAATAAATTAATTACAAATACAATACATACAATAAAAACTACTAGCTTGCCAATTGCCAAATTATTACGACCAGCTTGTCTGGTATCTGGCAGTATGTTTACTAGTAAACAACGCGTCTGCATATCAGTTCGTATATGTCCGTATCCTGAATAACTGTTTACGGGAAAGGAATTATTAAGTTGTTTTCACCGCTTTGTAGCAAAGGAGTAGAAAAATAAGTCTCGATGTCAATCACCAGAGAAATAACAGAAAGATCAAACTTATCCAACTTAGAGTTAGTTCAAGTTACATTATAGATTATGTGTAAATCAGTGTAAGATGCTGGTCGTATTTAATATAGTTTACTAAAGCATCGTCTAAGCGTATAATAACTAAACTGAACCATAAACAGTAGCGATTGCATATTATGCGATTGATGTCACAGTGCAAGCAATTGCAACATAAACGATTAACATGAATAATTAAGTACCTACTTTCATGCACACCCACCAGTATTGTCGATCATGATCTGAAAATGGACATTTCAAAAACCGGGAACAGGGAAATTACCTTATGATGAAGTTAGGCTAAAATGGAAGACGGGAACCTAGCCATATAATAACTTCATCATAAGTTAATTTCCCTGCTCCTGGTTTTTAGAATGTCCATTTTCAGAGCATGATCGACTATATTTATAGGTTGTTTTGTTATTAATTACAATCTCCTCAAGTAGGAAAAATATATATTTTTCATATGGTAGGTTACACATATCGCAGAAGATTTTTGCAATTTGTTGAAATAAATAGTAATAACCAGGTTAAACAAGTGTTGAATGTTGTACGTTGTGCTCATTGAAATTATCGAAAAATTACTAACTGCACGAACATGGTAGCAGACTACTGAAAATTTTCATCATAAATAGACGATCCTATGTAAATACATAATACCATACCCTTGGTAGGACGACCTATTCTTGCGTTTTTAAAATTTCAACGGATTCTAATTATTAGACACACCTAGTAATTTTCTCTTTCTTTGCCCAATTGACGTTGCAAAATTGGGCGCTCTAAAATGAATCAAAACCATGTCGTCTTTCATTGAAATATAGCAAAAACTGTGCAAGGCGTTCAATGTAATGTAGTTTTCTCGCTAAAAAAATAAATGTTTCGAAGAGAATATTTTTCAGTTTTTTGGGTTATAAAGAAAATCGGCACCCACCTATTCCATTTCTACTCCTACTAACTTTTGATGTTTGTTAAAAATAAGCGCTAGCAATTTTTTTGTTTCTTGTTGTTCCTATCTCTTCCGATCCGTGTACCTATGTATACAATATCCGGCGGTTTCCGAACGTGCTTGTTTTCCTTATCGTTTGACTACATAGCAACAAGAAAAGTCACGTTCGAATGACTATTTTGCTTAGGTAAGAGACGTTAGTAATTTGGTATACGGATACGACATGTTGATCTCTATCGTTTTAAAAATAAATAAACTGTGTGTGCAAAAATTGCCCGAGTTGCCAACAAAGTATAGGTAGTTGGGTGCACATATTCTTAGCTACCTACAAACAGCACAATACCATAGAATGGACAGATGAGCATAACGACTGTACTATATGTGGCTCGCCAAAGCGCCAATCATCCTTTATGCGTGTTTTTTAAGTTAATAAAGTAGTGATGATAACATTGATAACGATAAGCACTTAACTAAATGCATATAATAAACCATGCAATCATGAAATATAAAAAAGCGGCAAAGACACATTTCCTCCATTTCCTTCCCTTCCACGTATACCCCCTTTCCCATCCCGGTCTCACAGCACCCCGGCACCGTCTCCTCCAATACCGTAGTCCCAACGTCCCTTCTTATTAGGGTTCTTAGGAGACAAAATTTCCAAATGGTCTGGCCTCAAAAGATTATGAAAACATGATTCTGGTTTTGAACATGTTACTGAAGATGTTCAATAAATTTGCAATCAATCAATCATTATTCTCCCTTTGATGCTCTATCGATTTTAACAATAAAAAATTTACATACAAATGAACATGTGACAGTAACCCTTACATCTGCTTCTGGGGTGCCAGAGAGGTAAAAAATTTAAATAGCCTGATTTTAAGATTTTTCATGCTCTATCGATTTGAGCAATAAAACTTTTTCGCGAAAATGGCCATTTCCATGCGACGGAGCACTACCCTTCCGTTACTGCGGTCCATTACCACCAATCGACTGGAAACTTGTGCAGGTCACAGGAAAGGGTATGTGTAATCTACATACCAAGTTTTATCGGAAATGGCCAACTGGGACTGGAGTTAGACGACGATCGGACGGACAGACAGACGAACATAATGTCAACGGACAGAGCTTCGCAACTTTGTAATGTCAAATATTATTCGGCACAGGCAGGTTTACGTTGACTGTATGCATTTTCTTTGTCAAATGCGGGGAAGAAGATTTCATACTTATGGTTATCTAGTGGGCATTTTAATAGTACTTCCATTTAATTCTACTGATTTATGCTAAACACTTGCTCGCCAGAAAATTGAGCGCGTCATTGAAGAGTTGTTATCGTTAACCAGTACCAATAAATGTGCATGGCATGGCATATACTCGTATAAATTTCTGTTGATATCAGACACAAAAACATTCAAGTAACAAAGGTATAATAATATTTGTAGACAAAATACAGCAACACATCTCAGCAGTGTCAAAAGCGTTTGTTGACGACACCACGGCTGATGGTAACGTTGGCCGTTTACTAGTTAAATTATTAGTAAGATATTAATCTAGCCGCACAACACATGGTAAATAAATATGTGACGGGCAGTAAAGCATAACCAACTTTATGACCAGAATGAAATGACTTTTCAGTAGTCTTCGCAATCAAGATATATTTTCAAAGCGTTGTCGTGAAACTTACGTAATTTCTAACAACGATTATTATTACATTAGAACAGTAATTATTATGCGTTACAGTTCGTCAAGATTCTTTAAAAGCAGAAAATTTCAGATTTATGAAAGGAATGAATAAATCATGAAGGCAGTCCCGTGAGTAGTAAAAGTAAAAATCATACAAACGAGTGATTAGAGTTAGCATACATGCATTCATTATGTCACTTTACCTACTAGTATTTCACCACACAGTGTAACCCTACCAACCACACACACAAATGTCATTAAAATTAAACGTGTATGTGTATCGCCCAGTAAACTTGCAACGCGCTATCATGCCATAAAAGTCATGTGTAGGCAGGCAGTCTAATTTAATTTAAACGACTTGTTTGTTAGAAAACTCAAGCACAAGGAAATTATCACATGTAATGTTGAATGTGTGTTTTTGTTTGGAAAAATTACAGGAAAAGGCTGTATTTACAAAAGGTGGTGGTATATGGCAGCGGCAAGTAGGATTACGACGGGATTTTTTCAAATGAGACTTTCGAATGTACTAGTTATGTTTATGATGTTGGCTTTTAAGTCAAAATTGACTGGCTTATTGTTGAATTGTGTAGATGAATAAAACGAATTAGAAATGGCTTGTTGTATATTAGAGTTGTGGGCAGTACGCTTTGGCACGTTTTGTTCTACGGCTGGTGTATATAATAATAATAAAATAATAATAATAATATAATAATCCGATGACGACATGAAAATTGGAAGGCATGTGTGTGTGGTATAGAATAGCAATATTTTGCATGGTGTTTCGTACATAGCCACACGACGTGCAAGCCGATCTTCGCTTACATTTTTTAAAACTCCAAGGGAAATTGGGATTTTTGTTGCTTTATAAATTGTTGACTCGAGTCATATGGGTTGATTGGCGTAACGCCAAGGGGAAAAGTTTAACTCGTCCTGGTGTTTTTGCTAGCAATGTGGGAAAATTGGGCGATATTGCACTCCTTGTTATTCATTTTCTCCCATTCAATTTACAAGATGGCAGTGAATCATGTTCATCAGTAGTCCGTGAGCTTGGCTTGAAGAGTTGTTTGTTGATTATGTAGCTAGGGCAGCAGCGCAGCGTTTTTAGTTTTTACGTATTCTGTAAATGAGCCAAGATTGTTTTACTTTACATGAAGAAATATGTTGTTTCTGCATGTGGAAAAGGTTTCGTTTACGGGAGAAGCAAAGAAGAGAGATGTAAATGTCAAATTAAGGTGACGGTATAGTGCAGTTGACATGAAAAAATTATTGGAGGACGCACAAAAGTAAAGTATTGCACGCAAAAATATATTTGGTTCTTTGATGCTGAAGCAATGACAGGTTTAGAGATGAAGTGTGCGTTTAGATGTGCAACGTCAGATATTCATGAAGGTTATTTGTTGGTTTAAATGAACTGAAAGCGTAAACACGAAACACGTAGGCTATGTAATTTATTTTTGTTGTTTCTTTTTGTCAGGTGACAAGGGAAAAGGAAAACTACTTTTTAGTATTCGTCGGGAAGTGGAAGCGGGAAGAATATAGGGAATAGTGAGCGAAGTTAAATTTGGTTTAAAAACCCAAGATGGATTCATTTGTGAGCTTGTTTGACCCGGACACTTCGAATGAACTACCTTCATCGCTGCTGTCACCGATGGAGGAGTTGCTCGGAGGTGTCGTTGGGTCGGGGATCTCATCTCCGATATCGAGTCGTTGTGGAGGAACGGACCGGGACAACCTTCGACTTAGTCAACCGCCATCGCCATCATCGGATAAGCCATTTGTTCATCACCTACCACCCGAACCGCAAATAGGAAATATTGAGTACAAGTTGAAGTTGGTGAATCCCACTCGACAACGGTTTGAGCATCTCGTGACGCAAATGAAATGGCGCTTGAGGGAGGGGCAAGGTGAAGCTATTTATGAAATTGGGGTGGAGGATTCTGGTCACTTGAGAGGACTGAACGAGGAGGAAATGACGTGTAGTTTAAGAACGCTAGCTGAAATGGCCAAACGGTTAGGAGCGACAACATCAGTGCTGAGAACGACTGTGATACCGTGCGCCCCTGAGAAGGGTGACCATGCTAACGTTCGAAATAACAACAAATGTGCTAATCTACAGCAAAAAAAGAAAAAGAATCGAGGGCATCAGAGAACATTACATTATGTTTGTGATCAGTGCTGTACCCGGTTTTACCAAGATGACAAAAGAACATCTTACTTTGGCTGCGGCGCTCCAAATCCCAATGATGATTGTTTTAACAAAAACGGATCTCACAAGCGACGACAGACTAGATCAGATACTGGGTGATGTAGAGGATCACTTGAGTGATGCTGTGGGATACAAAAAGACTCCAGTTCGGATTTGCTCTGAAGCTGATGTCATTAGCATAGCGGCAACACAACCAAGTGAGGAAGTAATTCCACTGCTAAGTGTATCCAATGTCACAGGGGAAGGACTGGAATGGTTATCCAAGTTGCTTTTCTTGCTTCCGCCAGGTCTTAGTGTTGCTGAAAGGGAATTATTGGAGAAGGTATGCAGTTGTATCTTTAATCAAGTTTAGTTTACTTTAAATATCAAGCTCTATACCTGAAGTTATAAGAATGCAATTTACTTTAATTGTTAGGAACTACCTGAGTTTCAAATTGACGAAACCTTTTGGATTCCCCGCGTTGGTACAATTCTTGGAGGTCTTGTTACCCAAGGGGTAATTAAAGAGAAAGCTTCTATGCTGTTGGGACCTTTGGACGATGGTTCTTTCCAACCGGTGTATGTCAACTCCATCCGTCGGCATAAATCACCCTGTCTTACGGCTAGAGCTAGTCAAAGTGTTAGCTTGAGCTTACATGAGGAGGTCAATGGGCTCCGCAAAGGAATGGTTCTGGTTAGCCCACAAGCTTGTCCTAAAGCAACTTGGTATTTCCAAGTATGTTGCCACTTGCCACATGATGTAGAACTATATTTTCATTTATACTTTTTTGCGATACAAGTCAATTTAATGTTTTGGTTTCACTGTTTATTAGGCGGATATTTTTGTCGTTTACCATGCCACCGCCATTTGCAAGGGCTTTCAGACAACCGTGTACATTGGAAATGTGCGTCAAACCGCAAAAGTCGAAGAGATTCTTTCCGTTTCACGCATTTCCACTAATGAGCGTGCATCAGTAGTGTTCCGATTCTTGTATCATCCGGAATATCTCAAGGTCGGGTCAAGGATACTTTTTCGAGCTGGTAGCACGCAAGGATTTGGCACTGTTGTCCATTTATACCCATTTGAAGCTAAAAGTCCTCTATCATCACCATAAATAACGGTCAACTCCGGTCTTAATTATTTAAACAGCTAACTAGTAAAAAGGAGAATTAGTTTCCCTTCCGGCAAACACTAAACCTGCAAAAACTACCTATTTGCCCAGTCGATTAACAGGGAAATTAATTTGTCCAATCGAAGTTGTCTGCTTGGGAAATTATCAGCTGTCAGTACATCAGTTTTTATTTAAAGCTCAAACCGCAACAATGGAGATTATCAATTACCCAACCATAATTCAGACTTGTGCTAATGAGCCACCGCATCAAAATTGTAGAACTGTTATACAGCGCATACAGGATAAAATTGTCTAGTATATCATCCAAACTGTATTGCGACTTGTAATATTTGTTAATATTGTTAATCAGTTTTTTATATTGGCAAATCGTATCACGAATCGTATGCCTTTATAACCTCCATATATACGCATACAGACAACTGGTACAAGTTGTCTTAAACGTGATTGAGTTTGCATATAGTGCACAGACTTTTAATACAACTTAACGTAATTTTAAACATAACTATTGGAAAGTATGCTGGAGACGTGGACAACGCCAGTTTTACTGACACGGCTAACGAAAAATATATCTGGCACAGGTTGCAGGAATGCGTAGTTCGCGGTTGCTGTATTGTTTATACTTTATTGTTGTACTGCGCATAGAGACTGCAATAATTCAGTATCACAGGTGAGGTTGGTTCAATGAATTTGTAACTACGCTGTTGGGCACAGTCCTATTTATTTGATGCCGGGATGAAACAAACTAGTGCGGGGGGTCGTTAATACTAGTCGATATAACATAACTATATCCTTTCAAGAAATACGTTAAATGTGTATAGCTCCGTGGCTTGTTATGACCACAAAAAAATAACGTACATTTTTGGTCTCAAATAATCAAAACCTAACTGCCCAAATCACTTGACTGCGTTTTCGCCGCCATAATATTATATTCTATAATAATAACAATAATATTATAGTTTCTCCATCATTACGCATCTCGTATGTTTTCTTGCGGTAGAATAAATTAATCTCGTATTCTGTCTTAAAAGGTTTAGATATTTAATACCTACACAAGGGGCTCTTCATTTTCACTGGCTGCAGCATTAATTTTAGCTAATTGTCGTCGTAGTAGAATTGATACTAAACTTAACAGGCGCAGTCAAACAATTTGCGACGTTTTCATGGCATATCTAACATGAAACTTCCGGTAGATAATCTCTTGGATGATATTAAAATACTAAATATAGACAGTTCTTTCAAAATGCCAGCATTACAAACTGCTTAATTTTACTGATTAAAATGTGTTCTTAATATTGTGGTTCCTGGGTCAGAAACTACAACGCTACAACAATGGAGTACAGGATCTTGAGAGAAAGATTCAACCAACCGGTCGAGATATTTTTTTGTATTTTACAGGCCAGTTTCACTGTTTGTTTTGTGCAAAGTTCCTTGTTGTAAAACATCAAACATTGGATTGTGTTGAAGAAAAATAATAAATCATAAAATGTATGTATGTCTGAATTGCTAAAAAAATAAGAAATCTTTGTGTAAAGTGCTGCTTATATTTTTCCGCGCCTGACCAAAGGGTGCAATTTCACAATTTCTAGATCTGGGTTAGATTGGTAACACTTAAGTTGCAATTTGGGGTTATTTCTAATAATGGATTTGAATTCGCATTTCAATATATGGTTGAATTTTTGGGTATTACTTCTGCACTGTATGAATTAGTAGAAACGTAAACAAGTGTGCAGCCACCAAAATATTTATGGAAAACTAGTACTAGTACTCTTTTTCATACCTTTGTGTCTATTCCTAAAATACCTAAACTACTAAACACTACCACTACCATTTCAATGCCTTTATGGGTACTGGGGTTATAATGAGCCAATTATATATTTTCGATACAGTTTGTTTCTGTGTCGGTAATGTCAAGTATGAATACCAAAAGTATGTAAATTTGGGTGATTAACGGTTAGATTATATAAGTACATATTATGTATGTAAAAGACCGTTAAATTGTCGTTAACGTTTATACGTGTGTCTGTATAGACTAGTGTATACATTAGTAATTATTGGAGGTGTGAAAAGTTAGTACGTATATTCTTAGAATCGCAGTAAGTAAAATACAACATAGATTATTTGTCGCACATATAGTTTCGTAAATAAAGTATTGCCACGAGGTTTTATCGTTCACCGCCGTTCTCTTTTTACGTCAATCAATATATCGTAGTATTTCTGCAATCAATTTGTTATTGATGAATTACGTTGGCGGTGTTGGTCAGTGTATTGTGTTTTTAAAATACAGCGTTACTTGTAGAAACATTGTTGTTTCATTTGCTGTATAAAATAGTTTAAGAATGCCCAACGACTTGCCCGAATTTGTTGAACTTGAGTACCTTGTTTTGCAATAAGCCAATAAATTTTAACATTTTTTTAATAGTTTTAATGACCTTTCTCACGTTTTTACTAGGAAAACAAAAAAGTCAATAGCTGTTGTATATAGGGTACGAAATTTTAATTAGCCTTTACTGAGTCGAATTAAAGATAAGTGATGATGAAATGAGTAATAATAGAGGAGAAAATTGTTTTACTGGAACGAGAAGACTTGTTTTAATTAGCGTATAAACAGACAAATATAATAGTTACACTGTCATAACACGATAATTACACGATAATATAGATGCAACTCGTCCTTGACATTTTGCACTTTAGAAAGGAACCAACTAAAGTTTCCGATGATAAGCTTAGTTTTTAAAGGGAACACAACGTAAGTAAATTATTCCCGAATTATAATTACGCGTCTATGTTTATACTATATATAGTATTATGAACTACGTATACCACTAATCGAAATAGGAGTAAAAAAACTTTCTACAATGTAGTGCTGTATTAATTAAATGTTAGAACTCCTAAAAAAGTCATTTGAGCACCAAACACTATCATCACCACATCTCCAACAGTTTTGTAGTTGTACGTAAAATTGATTTTTATAAATGTTTTAAATGCATAGTGTGCAAACGGCAGACATCTAACAACTTACAGACTGTTCATTTTAAACTTTTGGCCTTTGTATCCGTTAAAACTTATTGTAATCTGAATCGGGGTTCATCCCGTTTTACTTGTAAGCACTGTATGTTACACAAAGCACAATCGGAATCGGTTTTATCATTATCGTTCTATAGTTTTAAAATTATGTTTAGTCTTGTCGCAACCGCTGTCGTCGTTTTATTTATTGTTAAGGAAACTATATTGATAAGAAGGAAAAGGGAGATTTGACTTGATCATTTAGATAAAAGTGAACTAAATTTTATTTAAAGTAGAATCTGTAAGAAAAAAAAGTTAATTGTAAATTGTAAGCATAGTTACTTCTAGAATGTTTTACTTACCGTGTTCCAAATAAAATAATTAATCGCGGTATACAAAATTGACTATTTAACTGGAAATGTTGCAATGTTTAGTATAGATAGGTATGTATAAGCTATAGAAGACAACCTATCAATTCCTTTAAATTATATGAAAATGAAATAAAATATTAATTTGTAAAAGTAAAATGCTAACTGAGTAGCCCATCGTATTAATTTACTCCTTACCACTGACTTCCATATTTTGTTTAAACTAAAATATGATATTACGATGTTTTGCACGAATTTATTATGAAAGTTATTATAAAAGAAATGACATACTAAAATGCTTTATCCGTTATGATATTACTGTTGCGTGTGATAGATACATAGGTACTCGCTAGAAAAATGTATCAAAATTAGTTGCAACATTCAACATCGGCCAAATGAGACAATATAATTCTCAATAGCATGTGTATCCGTTGTCACTTTTGCACATTTGACCGTTAAAAATACGGTAAGTCATCCTTGCAGGGAAATATATTCGGAATGTTTGTTAATTGCTAGTTAGAGAGGCCCACTGCATTTATTCATAACCTCGGACGTGGAAATTCTTATGCAACCTGGGTGCCGAGTGCCGGGTTTTAGGCATGAAAACGGCCCCACGGACAGTGTTGGCGGGCAATGAGAAAATTTCTGGCGGCCGGCGGGCAATTTGAGTTTTCGATTTCATAGGCTGGCGGACAATGAAGAAAGTTGGTTGCCGGGCACTTTGTAAGAATTTCCATGTAGGCATAACCAAAAGAAGCTGATTTTATTTCACGAAATTTTAATTTGAGCCTTGACATCAGGTTATTAAAATCCTGGCGGTCCTTTCGAAGAAAATATCTGCAAAATACTCGTAATGGCCTTGATACATGCGATATAACACCCAATAACACCCACCCCAATAAAACAACGAAAACATGTGATGTCCAATACTGTCAATTAGTGTGTACTATAATGTGAAATCAAGGGCGTATGTGATATGGCTTCAAATGCACCTATCGATCGGGACACTAAACTACGTACTACAGCCTACAGAGATCCAATATGGCCAGTACTATAAAAATGAATTCTATATTATACAGTGCATGTACAATATTTGTTAGATATCAGACACATACTTTTTTTTAGAGAAAAGAATGAGGAGTTTTGTTGATAATTCAATTGAAATAAATTGAATCGATTGATTATTTAAAACTACACCTATGCGAGTTTTAAAATACATTTCGGCGTATTTCGAAATATGTATATGTCTCGACAGATACCTATACATATAGTCAAAAATATTAATAAGACTGCGAGTTCGTTCATGTACTTTATGGTTGTCAAAAACTTATACAAATTACATATGCTACAAGTTTCTTTCAAAGCGTGCACGTACGGTTGCTATATATCTACTCGACTTATTCAGGCATTCTTGTTTCACCTGAAGAATGAGGCTGCTTCAATTATCCCACTTTAGTCAAATGCTAATAATAAGTACGACGAACACACCACACACAAATATTAAGATTACAGAAATAATTATGTTTATTCATACGTTACATTTCTTCCTTGGAAATCACAGCCATTGACCATTTGTGGAATTTAATAACATATCCTTATTAATTATTATGGTTACAAATATCACTATTACCATTATTCTTTAATAAATTTTGAAAAATTACTGCTGTCGTCGAGAGTTTCTCACTTAAAAGTTACCTTACTAAATGGTCTCTAATTAATGATAATATCGGTGGTACATGATACACTATTCACATTAAACCTTTTCTTAGCTTTATCATCTCTAGTTAAACGCTAGTGGATGGAAGAAAGAAATTTATTGTAAAGACACGGTATTGACTATTACGTAGTTTCTTAAGGTAGCATATCGAAATGCATGCATGTATACCTATGTGGACATTTGAAAACTATTACAATCTTCCGGGACTACTCTTTTTTAAATAATTTTCGGATGGTACACAAATATATACATGCATATATTATAAAGTATGTACGTGTAAGGTAGGTAGATAACCCAAAAGTTTATCATAAATTATAAGTAACCAGATATATATCTCGAGAGAACACCTTGTACATTTCATTTATCATCTTTTACACACACACACAGGTACGAGGCACTTGAAATTGAATTAGTAGCCCACAATTGCGAATAAAATTGGGTGGTGTTTAAGCGTTAATGCCTTTCATTGTTGATAGGGTGCGGGCTGCTTTTACGCCTTGTTGGTTTTTCTTCCTATCATAAGAGCCCGTGCTGGCCCGTCTCTGGATCTCTTCAAATGCCTGTAGCATGTGAAACAGTAAGATAATTTTAATGGAATGTAAATATGTATAAAATTCAAAGGACGAGAATAATTTTTTTTGTGATTATTGCGTGTTACCTTAATTCTATCCCGAACACTGTTGCTTCGTGTAAGACCACCACCTCCATTACCATTCTCTTGTCCTTCATCATAGTCCTCCTCGCCGGAGGAGGAGGATGCCGTCACTGGAGTATCGTTATTGTTCACCTCTGGAGCCCGACTGGGTTTATTCTTTGCCGGAAATTTGGCAAATGTAACCACATTGTTGACCTTTTTCGCAGCAGCTTCAAATTTTAAGGCTGTACGTTTAACAGGAGACTCAGTATTGGGTGACTTGGTAGTGACAGGAGTAGTTTGCGCTTGTTGCTGCTGCAATGTTTGCTTAAGGGGAGATCGAGGAGGGGAATTGGGGGTCGCAGAGATTGTTGATACTGTAGACAATGACCCATTGCTGTTACTTTCTGCAGATTTGACCGATTTCGGACCTGTGCAGAATGGGGTAGCTGGTGTGTTTGTGGGGACTTTTGGTGGTGATTGGGGAGTATTTGCCGAGCTAATTTTGGATGGACTCCTCTTTGATTGGAACGAGTTCCCTTTAGGTGTCACTGGTGTTACTGGTGTCACTGGATGTGACACTGGTGAGCTTGGTACAGACGGTGCACTTGTCATTAGTGCCAAATGCATCATCTTCGCTTTAACCCCATCCATCAACCCATCCATGGCATCCTTTTCTTTCCTCAACCGGTGAATTTCCCTTTTAACTCGGTTTTTCTCCTTGGTCGTTTTGTTGCTTTTCTCCACATCAGTTTCCAGCTTGACAAGTCTCGCCTTGTGATTAAGTATATCTTTAATCATTGGCATGATTGAAGCCGTCGGCAAAGGTTGTTTGGGCACAATAGCCAACTCCGGTCCGTGAATTTCTGTGACCAACTTCAAAAATTGCTCCTCTGTGTCTGCTGGCACGTCACAGGTTTTCACAAAACACTTGGCACAGTGCACTTCCTCCGGAGTTGAAGTGCCCCTAAACCCCTCTCCACACAGCTTGCAAATCTTTGTGCTTACTGGAGACATGTTGGTTATCTATCTATAGCCTAAAATTAAAAAAAAACATGTCATGATTAATTTTTAACTCGCCATATTTATCAACTTAATCAAAAGCATATTCATTATCTCGTCTCTTAAAAGTTTTCAATTCAATTTCTACCCACTTATAAGAAACACATTTATCAATATCAATGTGCCCGAAGAATAAACTCGTAAAAACTCAAATTAGTCTATTTTTTCGAACAGTGAGCTCGCTAAAATGAAAGCATTCTTTCTATTATTCCTAAAAATTACTGCAAAATTTTTGTTTCATAAACAGTTATTCTTTTTATTTTCTATTTTAAAAAAAATGAAAATCAACGTATATGTCAGTAACGTTTTAATAAAATAAAGAATTCTTCCACAAATCTGTCTCTCTCCTTTGTCCACCCTTATCCACGGTCAACTAACTGCTCCGTGCCATTAATGTGGCCTGCTTGCTTTCTGCTTAGTAACTGCAGTAGACACCGGATACAGACGACGATACACGGAATGACTCCTCTTTATACACACGCACAGGCGGACAAGTATTGCACGTATAACTCAAATAAAAAAAAACTTTTTATTGATGCAGTGCTGATAGGATCTAACGATTAGCTGCTTGCTACGTTGCCGACGATGGCTCACGGCTTTTTTATGTGCTATTAAAATAACCGACTAACGTGTGCATTCCTATTATAATCACTGTATCACCGAAAACCAACCTACCCTGTGTCAATATTTATTATCTCTTATCTTCGCTAGACAAGCCCTCCTCTATAGACCAATCAAATACTGTGTTTCCACAGCAACTGGATTCTATTTTGACTATTTTTTACTCTCGTGCTCAAATTCAATTCAAATAGGGGCCAAGTCAAAACTCAAAGGCCAGAAAAATAGTGTTGCTGCTGCAGACTACTAGACAGCAAAGCATTTATATTTAAGGTGCCATGCATTTTGCTCCTTTTTAACATTTTTAACAGTTATATTTTTGGCTACATGGCTGTTAACGCCGTGCACTGACATAAATACCACCTCCACCCAAAGAAAAACATGATATCATCTCTGTACTCATGGCCGTTACTAAATCTTGTAATTATTTTGTTTCGTTGGACTACTACTACCACTACTGCTACAAAGTGCAAAACTCAAGAAAAGCAACTAATTCAAACTTGACTTGAAATACGATCTTTTAGTCTGGTCTCGTCAGTCTTTGAGGTGATGATGCTTTGACTGACGGCCAAACAACAATAAAACAAGTAAAATAAGCATACATAATATATGATACTTAAAGAACAAGTTAACAAAATATGCGTGCTTTTGTGTTCGTCTGTAGTCTGTTGTCGTAGTGTATAGTTAGTGCTACAACACTGAAAAGAATCCCTTTGTCTCTCTCTCCCTATCTCTCTCTCTCTGGGGACAATCCTCATCACTGTTTCGACAAGCAACCTTTTTTCCTTCCTTTTTTGATACGCTTTTCGAGAGGTGAACGTGTGTGTATGTTAAACTGATGCTTGCATATACGTTATTATTGTAAAAAAATAGAGGGCGAGAACACGACACATTTTAAGATTTTTTACAGGTTGATTTTCAATGATGGGTTTACACTGTCAACTTGCAGGTAGTACTGCGCGGTAGTAGTAGACCTGTTCTGCATGAAAAGATGAAAGAGGAAAAATTACAACACGGATTTGAGACCTGAGACGATTAAAAAGGATCAAATTAACGGAGAAGGTTTTTATTCGCCTTTTCTACTACATCCTATCAGTATGAATGTATCTCCTGGTCGCGGTAAATCGTCGTCGCAAAAAAAAGCGTACTAAAATTACATTTCAAAACTACAACAGCTACTACTATTCAACTAGCCTACCAATTTTTCTCTCTACATTAGATTGATACACGCTCACGCATAAAAGGTAACTCTGATCTGATAATTAGAGAGACAACCGCAATTAAAAAGTTCAACAGAAAATAAAATCCTTCTTAAGACGATACAAGCAGGGTAAATGCGGTGACTATTGTTAACCATTTATTATTCCTTTTCTTTCACATGGTTGTGGTGGTGGTAGCTGCTCTGAATAAAAAGCAGAGAGATAACAACTTTTTGAAGAAAAAATAAATTCAACGAAAAATCAAGAAAAAGTGCAGCTGTTGCTGCAGTACTAACGGTAACCACATATAAAAATCTTATTTTTTATCATCACTGTCACAAATCCTACAAACTGGTGACTGGTAAAACTACCACTCTTAGAAGATGGAAAAATAATAGTGCTGAGTGCTGATGATTATGAGGATGCATATCACATGCATGCATGTTAGAGGAAAGAGCTGACTACGTACCACTTTAAATTTTGGGTTTACTTGTTAGATTATTAGGGATTCTTTCAGAGTGATAATCAATTTCAATTGAAACTTATAGACGGTCGGAGTCGGAACGTAACACACTGTTGCTGCTGCTGTCGCCGTTGCTGTCTTCTAATCAAGCACAAATTTTACAATAACAACACAATGGACAAGGAACAACGCTTGGAGCAAAATAATATGGACACGGTTGTCGACTGAAAAAAAAGATAATGCAGGCATGAAGCTTGATCAGCACGTTTTGAAGTTTTTTGCAGAAGCAAAATTTTTCAGGATACAAAAATTCGCTGCAGTTTTGCTGATGATGATGTTGAAGTAAAGGACGAGATGATGGTGGAAGCACGCATGAAATATTATTTACAATGCAGTGATGGTGTTTTCCGTGGTGGTTGGCGGCTCATAAAACGACGCACGTATCTAATGGGTGTACACTACCGAAATGCATGATTATCCTCCCTATCGTTCAATGAAATTGATAAGCTACTTTTGGACGATAGATAAAACATTTTTATATTTATTTGTTATACTTCTCTCTTATAAATATGGATGTGTGTATGTGTACACGTCTAAATGTAGATCGTCTATATGTATTTATTATTATTAGGAGTATTCTATATACCACTTGTGTGCAGACTGGATAATTAAATAAACTTATGGATGGTTGGTGTTCTCTCTATTAATCTACTTTGTTCTCTCTGCCGAGTCAATTTCCGTGGATTTCATTTGCAGCGCCAGTTACATATTCATGGGTCTCTATTAGGATAAATTTGTTCTCTACACATTTTTTCGTCACTGCTTTAATTTACACAAATAACGTGAAACGTTGGACGTGATATAGTTGAGAATGTTGATGGGGATTAAGAAAAGCCCGTATAATTGTGTGCTGATAACAGCAATAACTAAACGGCAATGAAACAAAAATGTTTCTTTTTTCTTCCACCACCTCTCATTCCCCCAAGGAAGAACAACAAAACAATTCACAACATTTCACAAAAGCAACTGAAATTGACTTTTCTTTTCATTAGCCCAGCGGTAGCTGCTGTGGAATTATGAAGAGAGAAAATACCCCAAACAAGGATAACACACTTGTTGTAGTACAAACACTAACAAATCAACAAAGGGGTTTGAACAAGGTGATAGATGACGATGATGATGATTACGATGACGACGAGGATGATGAGAGCGGGCGGCCGTCTGGCTCTGTTGTAGTTGTAGTGCGTCGGACGAATGAGTGCTGCTTGCTGGATGATATACGATGATATAATAATATGGTTTGTGACATTGTGAGTCTATTACTGACTGACGTACTACCTAACTAAATTTGGCTTATTGTTGTGTTTACTAATAATCGTGGATACCAAAACTACTAGAAGTGTGGTAGTGGTAATATAGTAATGTCATGAATCATGATGATGATGATGCATGGGACATAATATTAGGAACAAATGGGTACCTAGATAATACATAATACTGCGGACAGAGATTTGAGGAAGATAGAAAACAAAGTAGAAAACTAATAGGGCTCATTTTAGAGCATGACGGCGACGAGGATGATGATAATGCTTTCAGCTGCCAAAGCAGCAGCATCATCATTATTATTATTGCTAGATCGTCGTGATGCTGATGAAACCATGATGAACAATTTTGCCATTACAATAGTCGCCACCAGCACCACAAATCACACAATAAAGGAATAATGGAGTTGCAGGGACGTTCATATAGTCACAGAGTGTGCACACTGCACACAATTCAATAATAAGATAGTTTCATTTAATTCCGAATAAAATAGCTCTGCAGAGACAGAGAGAGAGACGGCAATGCAATGTGCCTACGTAGCGTAAGAGTAGTGTACTGAAAGTATGCAGAATTTTCCCTAGTCACTGTTTTCTATGTAATAAGCACTGCTAGTCTAGCAACAGGAGGAATATTTTTGGCAGAGGGGGAATACTCTTTTTTTTAGTTTTACGTTTTTTGCTGGATGCAACCTTTTCAAAGTGATTGACTGTGACTAGTTTTATTAGTAGCCATTTTAATATAGCAGAGTTGCCGATTGAAAACAAATTTTTATGTCTGTCTGTCCCACCGTCCACAATAATTTTAAAGCCTTGCAAATAATATTTTGCAAACCTGAATTTTACGACATTAATTGAAGTCATTACGATGATCATGAGTTTACAAATAGCCTCCCCCTCTCCTTAACGGACAAGGTATGGCAAAGAGCACTTGAACGTTTCAACATAGTGTTTCTTGTAAGGCATACACTCCTGACTCCAAATCACATCTCATGGTGCCCCATATTGTACAACTTGAATGAAAAAAACCTTTCCTAGCGCGCTACCTCTTTTCATTAACAAATTTACAATGCACTAGATGCAGACTGATTGTGTGTGATTGTATTTCAATTTCAATCCTTTCATCAACGCCAGCATCGTCCTCATAGTCAAGTCTGTTGACAAAAGACCTTTTTAAAGGATTTCCACCTGTTTTTCCTTCCATCATTATCAAAAAAGTAAGTCCATAATGTGCTCTTCATTCCCATTTCATTTCATTATCATTAAAGCCCTTTTTTTTCTCTCTCTTTCTGTCTATGTCTCCCAGAATAATAGTACATAATGATGTATAGGTATGCATTTGTGAGTACAAAAGAGAAGCCAAAAAGACAGAGAAATAAAAACGTCAAAACCGGTATAATAAATTCCTCTTGTATCTTTACATTTTGCAGGCAAGAGCTCTTATACGTATTGACGGTAATAATCCGTATCATGATGATCATCATGATGATACAATGATGATCACTATCCATTCCCATCATCATCATCACGATTCACGATGATACATTTATTGTTACAGTCGCACACAGTCCTCATCCTCCTCCTCGTCGTCGTCACTGTACTACCATTGTCGTCAGTCAATGTTCCTCTTCTATCTAGACGCTTTCCTGTAGTTTTATTTCCATTGTTACGATATATTTTTTGTCCTAACGACACATCCACCATTATGCTTCCCCCCACACAACAGGTAATGGGTAAAGCAAGCAGGAAGGCAGGCAGGCAGGTAGGTAGGTATAACTTTTGTAACGACATGCAGCAGGATGATGCGGGTACGCCTTTCTAAAAATAGTTTTTTTTTTAGAAAATGTGTATATTCTACCAACCGATGATGATGACGATAATGGAATAGAATCACCAAAATTTACTCATGCATGCCTACTCACACCTGTAGGTATATGTATGC
>JAHZNB010005478.1:0-10277 GCA_027744295.1 Callyntrura guangdongensis
ATGCATAATTAAGCGTTTTCCGAACACTACAGTGTCAAAAAAGTTTGATTTATTATGTAGAACAATACGTTTTACGTACATTTATAGGTTGATTCAGAAGACCATTGTTTATAAACTCGAGCACGTGTGGGCCTAATACATTCAAACATTGCTGGCGGGAGAAGGTGTAATGTTGATAGAAACACACATGAACAGAGTTTCGTTGCATGTGTTCAGTTCGTGACTGCATATTGTAGTAACAAGTAAACACATTTAAAAGATTTTCATAATAATACAGTTAGTATTTCAACATTGTACTTTGAGTAAAATGATATCCGGCATAACTGTGTTAGTTTTGCCAGTTTATGTTACATTGTTTGCAGTTATAGTTGCCCAAAGGTTGAAGTAGCATATTCTTTATAATACAAGTATATAGATCCAAGTTTAGGTTAAACGCCATTATTATTATTATGAAAGTGCATGTGGCATGCCCTACACATGTTGAATTATTATTGTGTTGAGTGCATTGTATAATATTAGTTTTGAGAAAAATATCACAACTCAATAATTAGTTTCTTATTAAATAGTCAGTAATTTAATTTATTATTAAGCAAAATGCCGTTGGTTACACTGAGTCATTGCTTGGTGTGTTTCAAGCAGGATAATGATTTCAACACAGATAGAAGAAAAAGATCTGAAATTTGTAAACGCTATTGCTCACTTACCAGTCGCCTATTAAATCTTGACCCTTACTTTTTTGCACCATCAAAAACTATCAATACAAAGAACAGTGTGAATTGTGAATTTGTTTGTGGTGATTGTGTCGCTGACATGGAGTCATTTTGTGATTTATACAAGCAATTCGAATCTATAAGACTTAAGTTGAGTGTAAAAGTTGATGGGATTTGTGAAAAAATGAAGACTGCAAATAAGACAAACACCAACGAGCGTAAGTGTTTAGAGAAAAAGTTGACAGCGATGGGATCCACTATGGAAGACGTTGATCAGTTCCGTGAAAACTTTATCGAGTGTGTTGAAGATGAGAAATTAAAAAGTTATCCTCGTGTTGGAATTCCACGGCCTAAAACCAGTAGTGAGAAAAATGTCAGTGATGTGCCGATATTCAAAGATAAAATCACAGTTGAAAGGGAAATGACCACCGTTGCATCTACTGGACCATTGTCAGCTGACGTGTCAGATAAGGTCATAGTTGAACGGCCACGAATTGGGAAAACATTCGCTGTTACATCGACTGGACCATTGTCAGCTGACGTGTCAGATAAGGTTATAGTTGAACGGCCACGAATTGGGAAAACATCCGCTGTTACATCGACTGGACCATTATCAGCTGGCGTGTCAGAGCCTCATGTTCAAAAAATGGGTTTATACGATTCCAAAGAAAGGATCAAATGCCCGCATTGTCCAAAGACATTTCGTCAACTGCAAAGTGTGTATGAGCACTCGAGACGCATACATGAAGGAATACGGTTTGAATGCACAAAGTGTCCATTTAATCGACCGTCTGCTGGTAAAATTTGGACACATATGGTCAGTTTCTTACAGTTTCAATATATCATTATGTATGAATGTATTTAATGTTTTGTAAATGTAAGCTGATTATGTTGGTTTTTGTTGGATATTTACAGGTAAATAAACACGAGTCAGACCCATACGAAGCTGCAAGCCTTTGTGGTGTCACCATAAAGAAATGCCCAGAATGTGCCCAGTTTTTCCTCGGTGATCGGCAGTTTGTAAATCACGTTTCCGCTGTTCATCAAAGTGTGGCTGCTGACATCATCTCACTGTGCAAGCCTCGTCTTCCTGCCCGTCGAAATTTTACTAGCAAAGGAAAGCAATCTACTACAAACTAAATTGCTTTGATATTCGCCAGTGTTACACTAGTAATAATATAATATATACTACTACTCTATGTAAATCTGTTTTGTTTCTTTTGAAAAAATGTGGGTTGAATTGACCGATTTGCCCTTTTTAAATTGACTATTTTATATACAATGACAATATGTATAAATAAAAACTGCAACAATAAAACTTTTCGTGTAAACGTGCAAGATCCGTGCTCATTTACAGTTTCAAATTTACAATTTATTTCATGATGGCGTGTGGCATACCGCAGTTTCTCACGCTTTTTTCTGTTTTTCAATATTCGCTAGGCTTAGTATCTACATAATTAAATTGCTGTTGGTAAATTTGAATATTGACATTGGTAATGACTGCCTGTAAATACAAAGAATGAGGTATGAGGTCGTTGCTAAAAAATACACCGTGTGAAATACAACAACTGGAGTATTTTCCACCTGTTGATTGACGATGTTGTTTTTACTTCTTTTCGGTATCCTTCTTCTTGTTACTAGAAGAGCTTGATTTTGCTCTAGACTCCCTTGAAAGAACTGACTGTAATGTATCCTCCTAAAGATTTCAACAAAAGACATACTTTAAAAATGAGACCCTGCACTAAATATATTGAAAACTGGATACGACTTGACAACAACAACTTAACTCACATTAAAAAAGAATGGTTTATTTGTAGATTTTTTTGCGACTCGTCTTGCTTTCATGGCATCAGAAAAGCGGTTATCCCATGATGCTGATTCATCCGATGATGATATCATAGAGCAAGAGGAGAATGATGAGCATGACGATGGAGATGATGTTGGAGGCCATGTAGACTGTGAACTTGCGTTTGAGCCATATTCCACCCTTAATGATGAACTGGATGACGAGGATGAACCAGAAGAAGATGAATCGTCCTTGCGAGGATATGATTTTGGGGGCTAAAAACAAAGTGATATAATAATCAGAACCGTTTATTAGAAAAAATCACAAATTAAGCACTCAGAAAGGGACATCACAGCTACTAAGTAGTTAATTATTGTTATATAATCATTTAATAATTAATAGACGCTATATATGCAACAGTTTCTTTAATTATCTATTTTCAAACTTTTTGTACCCCGGATTTCCATAAATTACTTACCTCTGGTAAATCGTTGCTTGATGACGACAACGATGAAACTGATGATGAAGAAGCAGTGTCTTCATTGGTGTTTGATTTGGATGACTATAAACAAGCAAAAATTAATTAAATGTTGCTTGATTGTAACTATTTATAACTGTGCCCTTAATTATATACTTTAAACTTTTTGTGACCCCATATTTCAAAGATCCGCCTACCCGTTGATCCTTGCTTGATGACATTGTTGTCAGAATTTTAAAAGTATTTTCAAGGTGATTATACAAAAACAGGTTCACAGCTACCACAATTTTGGTACTCTATGTTTTACTCCTGATTCACAAACAAACATTTATTGTGAGCAAGCTATACGATTTTATATTCACGCTATGTAGTATTGTAAAGACTTGATTTGTTGCTGTGTAACTACTATATTCGTCTCGTATTGAATCTTTGTAATTGGAATGTTTTGTGCTGCTATCACTGTTGGAAATATGGGTGAGCAAAATGTTAGAAACTTTCAGACAAAACCTTCCGTTCCAAATCGTTTTATGTAATTATGAGTGTATTACGTAAAACGTAGGATTAGTTACGAATAATGGCAATCATTATTATACCTGATTACTGTTTTATGGAAAGTGTTTGAATTTTCGCTGATGTTTCCTAAGAGAGCCAGGTAGTTTGTACTTTAATGGACAGACAGGGCACTCATATGGTTCACCCGTCCCGTGTGTAAACAGGTGCTGACGCACAGACTGGCGAGATTTAAAGGCCTTTCCACAGACATGGCATCCATAGGGTGTTGGTGGTGGTTCCCATTGCCCGTGTACTACTTGTTCAACATCCAGGTTGTCATTGATTGTTTCGTTACCAGGACTTGTGTTGTCGGAAGGCTCCAAATTATTCATTTTGTTTGTGGGGTCTGCATCGGCAGTAAAATCAGTATCAGAGGCAGAGCAATTAGGCAAGTTGACAGCTGTGCTGGGCGGTTCAATTTGTATAGGAGGAGAATCTTTTGAATCTGTTTGGTCATCACAATCACTGTAGTCTTTGTCGTGTCCACGTTTATCGTTGTCTGTACCACCTGAAAACATTTTAACAATAGTAAAGTCACATATAATTAGTAGAACTTATTTATATTTTAAATAACTTGGTAGTATGTGGAAAAAATTACAATTACCTGAAACCGTTTCTTGATCCTCCTAAAAGTCTAGTTCACTGTCACTGTCACAATGGTAAGCGTTGAACGGATATGGTGTGCATTTTGTACATTTAGTTAAGTGTCCTCTTACAATTGGTCGTGTTGACATATGCCCCTGCTACTTTATATGACAATAATTATGGTACAAGTGTTTACAAGGTAACATGAAAAATGGATCGGTAACTTCTCTAATATTCTAACAGTGGGCAGATTTTGAACAACTTTAGTGATTTTGCAGAGAAATGTTGTGAAAAAATCTTATTGTTACGTTGGTACATCAAATAAATAATTTTGAAAATAACCAGTGTTTTGGCCTTTTTCTCTTCTATATACTCCGTGGTATCTAGTAGTTTACTTTAAGGATAGACTTAGACTTTTGTCATATAATAGCCCTAGAATAGCCCTGAAATAGCACTAGAATAGCCCTGAAATAGCCCTAGAATAGCCCTGAAATAGCACTAGAATAGCCCTGAAATAGCCCTAGAATAGCCCTGAAATAGCCCTAGAATAGCCCTAGAATAGCCCTGAAATAGCCCTAGAATAGCCCTAGAATAGCCCTGAAATAGCCCTAGAATAGCCCTAGAATAGCCATACATATTTAGGCACATGTTATGGGACTATATAATTAGCTCGGCCGTCTGCCGTAAACAGACCTTGGCGGGATCCCGGGATACCGGACACCGACTTGCTTGGTGGCCCCGTGACCCTGTGATGCCGGGACCCCGACTTGACTGGTGATCCCGGGACCCAGGTCTAGGCCGTAAGCGCGATAACTCTTGAAAAGGAATTTGGAAATTATGTCTTGCTCGGATTAGTTCGAATATGGGCATTTGTGGTCGTCAAATAGGGTCTCACCTCAAAACTAAATTGGCTGACTTTAACGCCAATACGACACTACGCTACGCTACATGTGCCTGCACTGCATTTTAAAAAAGTTTATTTTTTCTTAGTCTATATTTGCTAATAGGTTGTAGAATTATGCTTTTAAACTACGGCATAAAAGTTGGTCAACCTACACAGCAACTCCAGTATTTTTAACATGTACTGTCCATAATCACGGTAGAGTTTGTAATTCTTTTGCTCATCTGCATATAAGAAGCACTAAGCCATCAGCTGATAGTGCTTCTTATATGCAAATGAGCACCAGAATTCTCAAACTCGCCGGTGATTACCGACAGTAGTCACACACACATGGGAGAAAATTATTAATATTGTTGAAAATTATTATTATTGAAACTTTATCGTCATTATCTGCATTGACGTCATTTACAACCGCAATGTCATGATTTCATGAATTTCGGATACGTCAGCGGTGGTCACAATTTTAAAATGACAACCGTATCTTATTCAGTAAGTTGTACAGATACCTAAAAATTATTGATCCATTTGACCCCCGTGTGATTTAAAATTTGGGCAAATGTCAACTCATTTGCTCATCTCAACTCTGTTCATTAGCGTTATATACTTTACGTTCAAGTTGGATAATTTCTTGTATATTGATACCTCTATCATTGGGGCGGGATCAAACATCCGGAATCAAAAAGCCAAAGTGTCAAAAATACAGAAAATCCGGAAATCCAAAAATCAGGAACGACAAAAAATACGGAACGACGAAAAGCCGGAATCCAAAAAACCAAAAATCCGGAACGACGAAAAGCCGGAATCCAAAAAACCAAAAATCCGGAACGACGAAAAGCCTGAATTCATAAAACCAAATGGCCAGAATTTCAAAAATCCAGAATCCAAAAATCCGGAAATCCAAAAAACCAAAAGTCTCAAAACCCGGAAATCAATGAGAGTTGACACAAGATTAAAACCTTAGTTTCTGCTGCCTCTTATCAAGAGTTGACACCAGAATCAAATAGAATACAAAGTTGACACCAGAGTCAAAATGAATGTGGTGTTGACATCAGGTCGAGTGTGCATATGGTTTACAATACGGCCAAAATGAATAGAGTTGACACCAATACCCGCTTTTGCTAAATGTATTGAATAGTTATACTGCTATCTGTAAAACTATCTGTAGTGATCACTTAACACGCTGGCTATTGTAAAATTATATTTCCGGTTTTTTGTAAGTACGAATTTTTTGGACAATTCGGCTCTTTGTTTTCTGGATTCCGGCTTATTGTCACTCCGGCTTATTGTTGTTCCGGACTTTTGGCTTTCCGGGGTTTTGGCTTTCCGGATTTTTTGGCTTTTCGGCTTTTTGTTGTTCCGGCTTATTGTTTTTCTGGCTTTTTGTTGTTCCGGATTTTTGACATTCGGCGTTTTGGATTCCGGCTTTTTAAAAGCAACCTTATCATTGAGCACCGTTCTACATCGATTTTGCTTGATTGAAGTTGATGAATTATTTACATTGTACTCACGTATAATCATTTAGATTCATAAGAATGACATTGTCTATATGTAAAACAATGTCTAATAGACTGTGATGACTGTGGTGTATAGTGAAGCTTCATCAGAAAAGGCGAAGCAATACTGGGCAATAATAAATAAATGAGAATAACTCTTGAATGAATCAGTCAGAATCAATAAAATTGCATTATTTCCCATCAAGTAAATTATATACGTTTACATTGTGTTTATTCTTATATAAATATGATCACAAATTAGTCATTTTGGATACATAAGCTAACAGGACACATGTGTTGAGAAATAGTCATGAAGTAGTCTTCAGAAATAAACTTTGAGCAATGTAACTATTCCATTTACATTGAATGAGGCTGAATACAAAGTACAAAACTCTAGTTTATATAAATTTATTAATGAAACCATTGAAGGAGCTTATGAAAAATGAGTCAATATTTTTCAAATACACATCGTAAAAATTATTTGTTGTTCACATGGTTGGCTTCTTAGAGTTAAATTGTAGTTACAACGAATACGTCAATATTTTTGAATCTTTTGGCTTCTGTAGTAATTGATTTAGTAATATGATACAAAGCACGAAATTTAAAGCTAATCTTATTCTGATATTTAAATTTCTTATGATATAACAATTTCATTTTTCAATCACTTTCCTACAATGTCTCCCAAGTTGATTAGGTGGGAGAGAGGAAAAAGTGAAAGTTAAATTACAGTCATGTAGATGATCGTTTTTCAATCTTTTGCATAATGATTTTTTAACTTTTTATGTGCATTTAAATTCTTTGTAGCTTTAAATACTTTTTTACATACAGGGCACTCTTTGTTTACTGGTTTGTGGTGAGCCTGGATATGGTTACACTTTGACGGTTGCTTATTAAAACGTTTGCCACAATACTCACAAACAAGCGGATCGTTCCTTTTTCGTTTTGGAGGTTGGGTGTCCTGAACAGTGGCAATCGTAGAGTTAATTCCCTCAGTTGACGACAAAGCATTTACTTCCAGCGCCGGCAATTGGTGAACAGCAATTAGTTGTGACCCTGGGTTTACGTTGTTAACCGCTGCAGAACTTGAATTTGTTGCAATTGGGATCGGGGTATCAGCTGGTGCGATTGACAATGGTGCTGCTCCTGACCCAGCTCGCGATTCCAATGCTAAAGAGGGTGGCGGTGGTAGTTCCCGTCTAGCCCAAATTGATCTGCGTCCCGCCACTGTGAAAATTTATAATTTAACAGTATTATTATTTGAAACAAACTCAAAATATTTCAAAAATTTTCTTATTTCTGAATGCAAGGTAGTAAAGCTACGACTTTAATAATACTTACTGCCAGTTCTTGCACGATTCGGGTTGAATGGTAGCACATTAACAATCATCAAGTCGTCATCCGCGTCGTCTCCAGCTGATTGTGGCACTTCTGGTTGCTCTTCTTCATCTTCGTCGGCCGAAAACTCTGGATACCCGTTGTGCGGTCTTTGAAGGTAAATCACATCCAATGACGTTATTTTGCAACGACAGGTTGGACACTTTTGGTGACCACTTAAATTATCTTCGTGTGTTGTGTTTACGTTTCTGTGGTTTTCACTGCTCGTCATCCACGTTAAAATGCATTTTTGGTGATAATTGTGTTGACACCCACGAGGATTCATTCCAGCACCCCGTATGCATTTTGAGCATATATTGCACCTGTACTTGTCGTTGTCCATTTTTTGCAGTATCCAACTGAAAACAAAAGAAAAGGAAACAAAAATGTCAACCCTGTGCAATTTCTAAAAAGTTATTTTCACTTTTTATTACAATGAATACATACACACATAATACAATAATTGTTGGGTACTAAACTTACCAGAATCTACGATTCAACTTACAATCGTTCAAGTTTTCAACTAGATCAGAAATAACGTAATTAATTGTCCGAAAGACACGACTCACTACATACGAGTTTGTGGTTGACCCCGCGTACTGTTTCTATGATTAGCCTCAAGCGAGCAAAGTTACAGGCAGTAGTGTAGAATGTACAGACACGTTTGAACACCACATCGTATCAGTATCAGAAAAAAAATCCAGTTCCACAGTCAAACAAATTTCCTGGCATTTGTATACAAAGCATATGAACAAAAGTTTATCCGAATATCAGCCTTTGTGCGCATATAACTGTGCACGTGTTAGTATGTGTGCACTGTGCACTACCACCATTGCACTACTCGATGATGATGATGATTTATATGAATGATTGAAACGGCAATCGTTATATACCATTGCAACTAAGTCAAAACTAAACACATCACATCTTCACAATAATGGAACTGGTTGTTGGCGGCTATTCTATAAAGATAAGCGTACAGAGTTGAATGATTAAATTTCAACTTGCGCAATATTGTTCATTGTAAAAGTGAATGTGATTTAAATATGACGTACTAATTTTAAATTGCTTGATATGATACACCGTAAAATCCCAGCAATTTCACAGCATATACACATTGTTACTGAAACAGCTTTCAAGTACAACCCACAGGGGTAGAACATCAGCACAAATAACAGTCAGAAATGCTAATAGTCTAAAACAACGTAAGTAAGTATAGTAAAATGAATAGTCAAAGTTGCATAATAGACTTTCTTTCTGAAGCAACTGGCTTCACTGGTTTCAGAATAAATGCTCAAATTAGTCTAAAATGCAAAAGATGTATTCTTTCTGAATCAACTGGCTTCAGAATAAATGCTTGGATTAGTCTAAAGTGCAAAATAACTATTTTTCTGAAGCAACTGGCTTCAGAAGAAATGCTTAGATTAGTCTAAAGTGCAAAATAACTATTTTTCTGAAGCAACTGGCTTCAGAAGAATTGCTTAAATTAGTCTAAAGTGCAAAATAACCATTCTTTCTGAAGCAACTGGCTTCAGAAGAATTGCTTAAGTTTGTCCTAAATGCATTATATTTGTTCACTGAGATCATATGTTAAAATAGAGTTGCTTAAATTAGTCTAAAATGCAAAATAACTATTTTTTCTGAAGCAACTGGCTTCAGAAGAATTGCTTAAATTAGTCTAAAATGCATTATATTTGTTCACTGAGATCACAGGTTAAAAGAGAGTTGCCTAAAATAGTCTAAACTGCAAAATAACCATTCTTTCTGAAGCAACTGGCTTCAGAAGAAATGCTTAGATTAGTCTAAAGTGCAAAATAACTATTTTTTCTGAAGCAACTAGGCTTCAGAAGAAATGCTTAAAATAGTCTAAAATGCAAAATAACCATTCTTTCTGAAGCAACTGAGATCACAGTGTATGTGCACTCTGCATAAAATGCACAAAAGCTGATTTGTGCGTTACCTGAACCAAATACATTAGGACTTATAATAACTGGTAGGAACGGTGAACAGCATTCATTATTAAGTATTAAGGCTTTTGCTATTTACTTTTATTACGAATATCTATCTTTCTGGGCAATGTGTCAAAAATGTAGATGCACGAATATATGCCAATCAATATACAGGGCCCTTCTTAATTTTCGATTCATTTACTAAGTGACGGAAGTCTAACGACATTTGACGAAAGTCACTTATTAGCTTTACAATGTCTGTCCGTCTCTCTGTCCGTCTGTTCGTGCGATAACTTAAAAAGGGTTTCGAATTTTGAGATTTTGCTTTCGCCAATCGGTTCGTCATTCCAAAGGCTCCCCTGGGAATGATTTTGGAGTTTCCAGTTGAAGCCATGTGACTCCCACAAGGTCTTTAAAAAGGTCAGTGAGACATTCCACACCAACGAGCA
>JAHZNB010005479.1:0-25393 GCA_027744295.1 Callyntrura guangdongensis
TACACAAATACATATAATGTATCTATGCACCAAATTTGAGCTATAGTTGTTATGTTAAAAGTCAAATAAATAAATGGGGGTCACTTGTTTCTACCCAAGGAGGTGTCACTGAGATGGCATGTTGACATATGTTGTAGCCCTTGTCAATGTTAGTCGATTAGTAAAAATCCCATCTTAAACGGACTACCGTTTTAAAGTTATGGACAAACCAAATTTTAATCTTTGCCGCCCCCTGGGGGTCCATGGAGTCAACCAATTTGACTCCATCGACAATCGTTATAACTTCCTATTGTCTATGTATATGTGGATTAAAATATATAGGTCATGCATTGATTTTAAAAGTGACCCCCAGGTTGACCCCCGGGGGGTTGACCCCGAACCCCCATCTTCGAACTCATCCAAGCTATTAACCATACCTATATAGATTGGTGAAAACGAATTTTGAAAATTTTATTTAGTTTTCGAGTTATCTTGTCTACAGACATACATACAGACATACACCACATAGTAGAACTAATAGGTCTTAACGAAGACCTAATAATGTGGTAAATTTTCCACTGTCTATAAACTTTTGGACTGGTGCAATAAATCTTCCACGACAACAGCGTGTATACCTTAAGTTTCCCAACATAATGTGCTTTGACGAATACAAAAAAAATAGTTGACACAATAACGCACAAAATTATTTACGTGGCGAGATAAGAAGATTTTTGTAAACAAATGTGCTCTACCTTGTGATTATTGTCATTGAATTTACTTGCCATGAAGGGAATTCCTCAATTTTCCCATTCAATATTACATTCAAATTTTCGTGCAAATTTGCTCATGATTCATCCGCCACGAAATAACTTGATTTTCCCCGCTATATACACCATAATTATGTAGAACACAAATGCGCGCAAGTAATTGGGTAGATTCTAATAATACTGAAATTGGAGGATGTTTTAGAACAAAAAAACATTTCTACTGCATCATTCGAGTCGACAATATTGTCTAAACTCCGAAGCCGAATAACCTATTACATGTAATTACGAAGCAATTCTAACAGAACACAAAACTAAAACTTTTTCGGTTAAGCCCAAATAAACTTGATTACCAGGATTTCTCAAGCAACCCCTTAATACATACACACACACAAGTGACAAGAAAAGTTGTTTGGAGGAAAATTAGATGGATAGTACTTGACAACGTACTAAAATACTAAATTACAGAACATAAAGTTAAAGTAAACTTGTAGTATATTATGTTTTATGATTCCGATCGAGCTCTCCATGTAACATAGATACAAAGTTTGTAAAGATAGTAAACAAACCGAACATTTGACACGCCATCGTTATACAGTCATTATTTTTAACTCACAGAAATACAGACTAATGTCATGAATTATTTATAGTATTGCTGGGACTAATAAAATAGATAGATGGAAGAAGTCGATAAAACAGGAAACGAGCGAGAGCGAGAAGAGACAATTCCCTGAAAGTATTAATTATTCACCAATCTGTCATCCATCTTTATTAAATGCATATATTATACCAACCACTGCTTTAATTTATTCTCACAGCAATATTAAAAATTCCACACGCATGACTAATTCTAGTACAAACTATTGTTCAACTAGGAAAAAATCTGGTCTGAAAACAAGGGCTTCGTCCACATCCCATCAGGAAAATCATGGCTGACGTGATCGCAGTCTTTTCATAATACAACGTGGTATATGCCAAATTAATGGAGCTACCCTCATGCTCAAATTCTTCTTGTCAGTCAGTCGGTATCATCCTAGTCAAGCTCAAACTGTACAGCCTGCTCTCCACATTTCATTTGAGAATGTGTGTTCGTTTTTTAACTTGGGTGATTATTCACCTACTTTTACATACATAACTAAGCTAATTTTTAATGAATATAGGGTAAGAGTAGGTTATAAAAACACGCCATTTGGACTCTTCTCGACAGAGAGACTTTGCCGGAAAGGCGTCTTTGTGTGCATGCAATAGCCAACCTGTTGATGAAACGAGATACTCGAACAAGTATTTTCTCCATTTTTGGAAAGCTCGCGTATTCCCTTTCCCTTTGTAATCCGTTTGTAATTATGACAGCCCCGATTAATTACAGCATCTCGTATCCGTCTGAACTAAAAATAACAACGAAAAAAGTTGTGAATACATACGAGGCTACATTTAAATTGAACTAAATTTCGTAGTAGCAGCCCACTCATAACTTGCTAACTTTTAATTCCTGATGAAAAAGAGATTACCCTCTATTCATCATAAAGGGGAAAAACTATTTTTGCAAAGGGAGACGCAGACTTTGCAGTATCAGAAAAACAAAAACATGAGATACCAAAGCCAAAAACTTCTTTTTCCCAGCATGACACTCATTTCATCATAATCCAAAAACGAAAAGTATGTGTGTACAAGAGAGAGAGAGAGAGAGAGAGAGAGAGAGAGGATACAAAAAAGTCAAATTGAACCTTGTTTGAGCCGGAGAATTTTCTTCTCATGAATGCCAATTTCCCCATCATCATCGTGATCATCAACATCACATCTCCCAACAAACAACGCGACGTGAAATCCGACAACAAGCCCGAACCAACCATGCTGAACGCCGGTTTTTAGCAGAACAAAGAGAGGAAGAAAGTTTCCGAAAACTTTTCCTGAGCTGTTTCTTCACTTCTCTTTACTGGAGAAAACATCTACCCTTACTTCTTACAGAAATGCAGTAACAAACAATATTGCTGTCCTGAGACCACCCTTCTGCTAGAAAGATTTTGTGCTTCAATATTATGTTCTACACGTAATAGACTGGTGTGCATGTACCGATGTACATATGTTCCTAATAATATTTTTTTTCTTTGTCGAAATACATATACCTATAAGTAGTTACACATGTACACCCATTTGGACACAAAAAATCTTTTCAAAATTATACCAATAACTAACGACAACATGTGCACAGAAACTTGAACAGACCTGAAGTAGAGGAAAACCACTACAAAGTAAAAAAAAGTTGCATTTAGTCACAAACGGATTCAATAATGCCATGTCATCGTCGCCACGTCGTGTTACGTTACAAACATCAGGGACGGCTTTGTAGGACCGCATACATGCACACAAACACAAAAAATACAACATATTTTACTTTTATTTCACACGTACTTTCATTTTTCGTGTTCACTTTGATGCCTGCTGTGTTTGCCCACCAACTTCAGTTCCGTAAACATCCTCACACATTCTCACTCACATACAAAACCTCAGCCAGATTTACATACATGCTTTTCAAGACTCAACGAGAGGAAGCCATTCTCTTTCATTACGTTTGTTACGTCTACGAATGACTTTGTATTGGTACTTTTCACCGTCAACCGTGTGTTTCTTTGTTTCCTTTAATTCCTCTGCTTTCGCCAGCAACAACCCCCTGCCTTCCAAAATTCCCTATCCAGCCAGAAAAGCGGAGGAAGCATCGCTACTCGAGCGATAACGGTATCTTCCTGTGCGTGTGCATGTGTGTTTTCCACCGCCACGACTACCGACAACAACTCCATTCAAAAAAGGGAAAACTGTGTTGTACGGCCAGATGCTGCTGCTGCATCACGTTAACGTTACACTTTTTTTCTCCTATCTTAACATAGACGTACACGGATTACGTATCTACATAGGTATCTACTTTTCTATCTATCATCATTCCATCTAAATTTTCATTTGGTCTCCTCTTCACAACACCATTCAACGCTACTTTCGGATGGGTAGTTCATTTTTTCAACAAAAAGCAACTTCCTGCTTGACTGCTTGTTTCTTTTCTTTTCGTCCTACAAGCAGCAATGCTACTAATCAAAAATTGTCTGTGCTACACAGAAGACGTTATCCTTTCTCTTTTGTAGATCATCATGGCGTTCTGGGAGCATTTCTCAGAAAAAGTTGATGATGGTGAGGAGAATGAGGATGATGATGGAATACATAGAAGTAGGTATATTTTGTATATTCTTTTCTGACTTATTTAATACGGCACTCTACCGTTCTGTCAAATTTATGTTGGCATTAGACCCTGTAGACGTGCACACATACACACATGTATACAGACAGATAATTATGATGGTATTTCCGTTGCTTGTTCAGAGCCAGTGTGTATTTTAAAAATATATCTAATTACTTTGGTCGACCCCCCTAAATTTATACGTGTACACACACAACGTCATTTACCAACTAATATGAGTAGTAGTACCCAGCTTTTTCTCAACTTTGGCACGAACCAGTATTATCTGACTGGAAAGAATTTCATTAGAAGACTACTCAAGTCTCCAAAGTCTTTTTTCTTGTTGTTCCTTCTCCGAAAAAAAAACTCTTGCGCTCACCCTTTTCGGTCTTTCTGACAAAATTCCTCTAACTTGCCCTTCGTCTTAGTATAGGTACTTTTCCTCACATGTACCGCGCCACCACCACCACCAGCAGTACCGCCACCATCATATTCACAAGAGGAGATTTTAAGGTACACAGCGTATATACTACTTACACAGTAATACCACTACCACATCAAAACATTCCTCCTCGTCGAGAGACACACATACAGCTTGGCTTATTCTTATTGAAGCATTACTGCTGGAATTGCTGAGGACGAGTTAGATTATACAGGTTTTTCCCTCGATTTTCTTTGTGAAAAATTATGCGAGAGAAAGAGTGAGAAAAATACATGTAGGAAGTCAGTTGAGTTATTCCCTTTATTCGTCCAAATTACTTTCTTCTACCACCACCACCACGTCTACTACGAGATTCACAACTCTCCCCAACGCCGCACCAACACTCTCTTATTCATTTTCCGTAAAACGTTCTAATTCAAAGCAACAGCAGCATTTTCTCTCTCTCTCTCTCTCTCACTCTATCTGTTCCAGTTCGTTTCCTGTGTTTCCTTTCATTTCGTCAAGTTAGAAAAATGCTGGCCTGAAGAATTTATTCTTCATTGTCGTTTCTTCAAATTTCCTCAATACTAACTCATTACTTACGCTGGCTTTATATTTATTCAGAGAAATGCGTAAAAATCTGAAAGTGTGTTTATTCACAGCATCAAAAAATACACATATATGCGCCTGCTCGTCTCCTTCTTTCTCTTCACACAGCAAACAATGTATGAGAGATGAGACGGAAATGAAAGAGATATATTCGTCGATCAAACCAAAATATATTTAAGTTGAGTTCTTCTAAGTGTGTGTGTGCAAAGCGTCTGCGAGTTTGCATCTTTTTTTGTATATACTGATATAGAAGTAGATATAGCCTAGACCGTTCGTTTTGCTCATTCAAGCCAACTCACGCGTTTGTACACGTTTTATCATGATGAAATGAATAAATAATAAATATACACACCAAAGATCATCTTCATATACGCATATTTCACCATGAATAAAGTCATATTTAAGGGGAATAATAATAATAATAATAATTGTCTACGCTATGATTGTTATTATGCAAAAATGTAATACATAGCAGTATACTTTTAGAAAAAAGTGATTACTCTGTGGCTGTGGATGGTTCCTTTGATCATATTGATGGAAAAATGATTTTTTCCCTTCTGATTGTTCCCTTTTGCTCGGATGAAGATTAAAGTATGGTTAAAATGTCGTTAAAATTTCATAAATGTGGTATATCATCAGAAGCGAGAGTTTTGAATACGACTGGCATAAAGCATGCTCTGTTAGATATTATACAGATATTCATATAGGATAAATGTAAGATGAATAAAATCACTCGATACTAACAATAAGGTTTTTCGATGATGACACACTTAAACACACTTTGTATTTGTATATATTGCTATTCCCTCAATTTTTTCCTGTAAATCATATACCTTTCACTAGAATATAAGACGCAGCCACGGAAGAGGAATGCTCTGTTGACTAACAATCTTCTTTTTCTGACTGGAGACTATTTTCGAGGCAATTTAAAATTAAGTTTCATTCAGAAACCCAATTAAGTTATGAGCAACGCCTGGAGAATTACTTTATCACAAAGAGTATTTTTTATCACTTGCTAATGCGGGGGGGAAGCTACACGTACAACAGTTACAATTCCTCTGCAGTCGCTCCAGCAGCAAGAGCAGAGGACACAAAAGCACTAAATAGACTGTAATTTCTTCACGACAAAATTGAAGTACTGCTCGTCATCAGAGTTCTCCCGCTTCCTTATAATGTGCTCCATCGCCGATATTCAGAATTGCACTGCGTGAAGAAAGAAGAGAAAGTAAATTACTAATGTGCTGCGCTCAACTGAAGCACGCTCTACTTTTATTTCGATTATTCACAAGATTCGACAAAGATTGTTCTTTTCTCTCCTTCTTATCTGATTTTTATCAAAGATTCAAAGGTTGCCACCACATTCCATTTTTCCCTCACGTTGCAAACTCGCCAGCATACACAAAGTCCAACTGCCGGAATGCCGAGTGTGTATGTGTGTGTGTCCCTTTTAACGGCTTTTTAACTACTCGCCAAAAGAAACAGAAAGGCACTGTTGATTGCTGCGAGTTGAACATGAACAAAAGTTTTAAAAGAAAAAATGCCAAAGCGAGCGAGTGAACGTGGTTGTAGTACTACAACAACAGTGCCTTCCTCCCTACATATTACACATTTTTTTATCCTTTTTTGAGCTTCCTCCCCCGCCTTCCATAGAAGAAGCTGCTTGCTTTTAATTCACAGAACAAAGTAACTTCCTTTTTCACTTTCCTTGCAAGAAAATTCTCTCATGTACCAGTCAACATCACGACCACTGTTAAACTTCGTTCGAGCCTTTATTCATCTCGTGTCTGTGCTCTAAACGTGTGTATACCGGCCTACAACAACATGAACATGGCAGAGTTGTTGTTAGCACACAACGTCCATATAGTTGGCTACTCAATAGTTGCAACAATAAATCCGAATTTATTGCTGAGTTACAAGTTTGTTTATACTGCAAATAGTGCTACTGTATTACTGAGAGATGGAAAGGCCAAGCTTGCACAAGTAAATCAAGATAAATAAATAAATAAATAAATAGAATCAACTTGAACCTTTTATTCGATATACTCTACAATAGTACGTTTGTCTAACAGTATGAATGTGTGCAGTATAAGTATCTATCCCTGTACCAAGTTTGCTTTTAAGTTGATGTGAGCCTTCTTTCTTTCGTTCACATTTCACAACAACTTTTTTATACAACAAAGCTAAAGAAAGACGAAAAAAGATCAAATGAGAAACTGGCGTGTGTGTGTGTGTATGTATGCGGCCTATGTGTGTCTCTTTGTGTTTGTCCGACCTCCATCACCAGCAGCATTGGTGCGCTGCCACCTCAAATACCATCGTCGTCGTCATTGCCACCGTTGCATAGATATGAATTTCTCACTCACCCAGACAGTCAATCTATTTTCGAAGGAAAAAAGACAAATGCTTCTCTATGATTTTCTCTATCTTTTGAAACAGGATGACCGATTTCAACTATAGTTCAGTTAAACGCATTGCATTGCACCATCAACATTCTAGGTACATCAGTAACTCCTCCACAACTGCTACAACAGCAAAATGTTACTACTGTACTGTTGCTGCGGCAGCAGTCTGCAAACTTTCCCACAACACAGGAAGTAAGTTAGTTATGATGACGATGGTGGTGCTCTTGCTGCTGATGATTATGAGAGTATTTTGTATCTTTGATGATGTTTGCATGTTGCATGCCTTATTACAATTATGTATGTCGTAAGTTATAAATGTTATTACATTGTGTATCATCACATCATCATGCAAACACTTTGAACTTACACTTGTTCATTTCATTAGTATTATCATCATCATCATATTTCTTGAAACCTCTCTGATAAGAAAAGGTCGGACGCCTATGCAGGGAGATATAAGTATTGATGTTCTACATAACGCGATTACTTATGTAAAATGGGTTGACGCGGATAGTAGTGGTCTTGTGTATCTCTGTACGCGCGCGTGTGTGTACTTAAAACTTAAAGCGAACAACTTTTTTTAGGGTGACGCTTTTAAGATGGTGGTGGTGGTGTGGGAAACAGAATGAAACCAACTGTGATGGGAAGCAAACGACTTTTTCAACCAGTGCACTTGTTGTATGACAGTATTATGCAGTTTCATTCGTGTGTTCAGTTCTGTCAGTCTGGCTTTGCATAACCCAACATCGAATCCTAATCACCAACGAATGCTCATATCCTCTCTCCTTCCTTCTTCAGCAGCACAACCTCACGAATGCATTGCCAAGAGAGTTTGTTTTTGAAGTTGTAGTTACACTACACAGCAATCACAATCAGAAAATGAGAACATCGGCAAAGTGCAGAGAGTAGAACTGTTTTTACTTTTGCCCTGATACTGATACAAATAGACAAAAAAACCTCCTCCACACGAAAATAAAACAAATGTCGGCTTGTCTAGGTCTTGCCTGCCTGGCTTTGAATTTCTTCACCAAAACGTGAATACCTACATAATATTATAGTGGGTCATGCATGTGGAAAACATGCAGGCAACACAACCAGATACACAACAAAGACAACAGAAACGTTTTTAAAAATACCAAAATATCAGCATGCATTCTCAGCAGATGGTTATGTAGATCAAGTCTTTCTTTGATTTTATGCAATTCATTTGCAAGTAGACAACAAGGGCACAAATGAAGAGTGCATATTGATGACGATGACTGATGACGACCATCATTAAATGGGAATGTAAAAAGAACTGGATCTGCATAAAATTTCATATTGTGTGTGTGTGATGTCAAAGCTGGTGACTTACGGAGCACTACTACAGCCACTGCTACTATGTGCCACTACTAGGGATTGGGCATACTGATTGTGAGTGATATCGTCATTATTCGTCATCGTCCCTATGAAAGACTTTCTTTATCAAGTTGCCTCTCTTCACTTCTTCAGCAACGCGACGCTATCTAAACTTCCTGGTGTTGCTTTATTTCCTTTGTTGATTTACTGGGGACGACTTGTTGAACTGAATACCATTATCAATATTTATATTGGCGTTTAAAGTTAAAAGTCTCTATGCTAAAAAGGATCGTACATACTACTATTTATTATTTAATACATTCCGTCTACAGACTTAACAGGAAATCACATCGTAATAAATTTTCCAGAGATTTCGTCTTTTATATCTTGTTTCATTAATGTAAGGCAGAAATGCGCTCATGTATGCGCATAAACAAGTTTATCAAATTACTCAACTAGAAATTGATGATTATTGAGTGAAGCTGCCTATAGCAGCAACTACATCCCTCCCTACCACTGTAGGGAGGGATGTGAAGCGAGGGAGTGTAGTAGTCCTATAGTTTCTTGTGTAAAATGAACACTCATATTACACATTTTCCATTTCTATTGAATGATTGAAGTCTGTTCTGTTTGTTGTTGATGATGGGCTCTGTCGAATTCTGGTGATAATGAGTATTTTGTTTGCTTAATTGCTGAGATTTCGCTTTATGCCTATCGTTTGTTTACAGTTGGAGTTTTCACTCGTTCAAAGAAAACCTAATTAAAGTAGTCTGACAGTCAACATCTTTGTTCGGGTTGTTTGTTGTATAAAAATGCTTTGACTTTATCGCAATACCACCGTAGGGGTGTAGTAACTTTTCAAATGAAAGTCGTGGTATCTCTAGTGGAAAAACGTCGAATTCGAGTTGTGTAAAGTCCATATTGACGAGCAGTTCGCAAATTGATGAAACTTGAAAACTCCACAAGCGTCTGTAATTTCCCTTTCGATGACAGGTTGATATTTACGCTTGACATCATCATGCACAGTATACACGATAATATACTGTGATTGCTATATAGCCAAGTAAAGTTTATAAAATTCTATCTATTGAGACCACTTAAGTGGTATGAGAAACATGATTGGATTGGAGTAGATTTTTGTAACTTGCAGCGTAGAATTCTTGACTTTGCGGTTGACAGTTACATCTAGGTACATACCTTAATTTAACAGACATTAAAGGGAAAAAGTAAAAACTGAATGCCATCAAGTACACTCTGTTAAGATGGGTTAAACACCCCCATATTTTGATCCTATGTACCTTGTCACATTTAAGTCCAAATTTTNCATACCTTATTTTAACAGACATTAAAGGAAAAAAGTAAAAACTGAATGCCATCAAGTACACTCTGTTAAGATGGGTTAAACACCCCCATATTTTGATCCTATGTACCTTGTCACATTTAAGTCCAAATTTTCAATCGGCAACAGTTTATTGTTACAGTAATTTGTAACATTTAAATACTTTTTAAAAAATCAGGCAAAACGCCTGCCCAAATTATTAACCTAAAACCAAATTTTGACTGTTCGGATGGATTAAACATGTTTAATAATTTGAAAAATTGACTTGATTAGCATATTATATGGCATTGACAAATTAACATATTCGTAACAAGCGTTATTGACGTATGAGAAAAGGGGCTTACGATAGTGCATGGTGGGCTCATTTATGGCCAGTTTTAATTTACATAAGAATACATTACAAGACCTCTACTGGCGTACATTTTGGGTTTTAATAGTTCTAATAAAAGTGATGCTGTCTGCTGTCAAATTGTTTTCAACATCTAGAAGAAGAATTCCTGAAACCGTCTACGTAGTTGCTACTGCACTTGTACACTCATTGCTTCCAAGATAACTTTTCTCCACATAAACAAACAATAGGAAAAATGAGATCATATACGTTTACTGGCGCTACTCAACTCAATTTTTGACCCAAATATCAAACCTGTTTTAATTCATCCGAACAGTCAAAATTTGGGTTTCGGTTGATAATTTGGACAAGCGTTGACCGTTTTGCCTGATTTTTTTTTCAAATTTCGACTTAAATGTGACAGATAGGATCAAATGTGGGAGGGGGTGTTTTAACCCATCTTAACAGAGTGTAATAGTAGTACGAAAATGCATGTAATTACTGACATTGTGAGCTTCTTTTCGTAATAGTTCGTGCTTTCAGAAAAAAATATATAACAAGATTATCCTCATGCCATAATGTATGACTATAACGGTTTAGTTAAACAACGGTAACATTCCAACTTGTGTGTAAAGACAGTCTCGTACAATCCATTAGTACGTAGGGTAGGGCAAGGGGCAAGCACTGGATTCAAAACACTAAGCTAAGCAATACTGAACATATCAATTCGTTCACAAAGGTAAAATCATGCTAAATGGCTATTTGTAACAACTATCAACTATGACATGAAATAGCTTTCATGCTTCAAAATGATGTGTTGCCCATTGTAACAATAAATCAGTATTCAGTTACAGCTGGCACTGATCAGTAATTAGTCAAAACCTTTCAGTTTCGTCAAACCCAATTCAATAAATAGACTAGGAATCGACTTTTGTATGTCGAACGACCAAACAACAAAAAATACTACGAACTTTGTGCATAATACAGGAATTTATATGACTTTTTGTTCTTGTACAAAATGTTGTACATGCTGGGCTGGCTTGCTGCGGCCGGGGTACTGTAGTATTTCCAAGTTGCAAAGTCTAATTTTTTCTTCCCGTTTTATATTTCCCAGCAAAATTGAAAAATCAGCGTGGTTTTCTGCCAATGAAAGGATATACATGAAATGAACGAGAAGAAACATGCTCTAAAATTGTGAAACATATTGGAAAGTAGATTGGCATGTTGATGGAAGTCATGCCACTTAATGTCGACTACCTAAGTACCAAACCAACGCTCAAAATTCACTTATTTAAATTGTGATACATACGTTCATAGTACAGTACAATGCGCATTTATTACGTCGTATTACTCTATTATTATGTTCAATGCCAGTTGAAGTTAAGTAGTTCATTGGAGAAGCACAAGAGATCAGAGATTCTCTCGCTCGCACATACATTCTCTCAACAACTCAAAGTTGCATGCAACGTATTTTATATGGAGTTGTCATTCGACATTGCTTTAAAATGTTAATGTGATTCAGATTTAGATTGTTGTCGCTTGCCAAGTGACAGAAGATGAAAAGGGAATACATTATATATTATTAGCATCCGCATTCGGATAGATGTTGCTTGACAATGGACTACATTTCCACCACTTCAAATCAGAGAGGGCAAAGTGGTATATGCTATCTGCCCAATACAATATTCGCCATTCACCACTCTGCACAAACTTTAAAGGCAATATACTGCATAATATTTCCTTAATCAACTCACTTGGTTAAATAAGGCGGCTAGTTGTAAGTTGCCTTGGCCGCGACTTAAATTGAGGAATTGCTTGGCAAAAACAATTTGGACTGGTATGGTATCCCGTGTGCCCCAGAAGAAATACTCAAATACTACTACAAACTCATGCTATTACCTTTTCTTCTCTGTCAACCATACTTTACCGCATAAAATTCAATAAATCTGCTGAATCTGCCAATAGCATAAGCTGTACTGCTTTTGATTGCCAATTTGCATGGCGCTTTTAATTAATTATTTGTTCCACGGAGGATGGATAGATAGATGTAACTGGTGTTATGTTATTATAATAAAAGGTTATGATCGCATACCAGCCGTGGGTAAACAATACTGTTATTCCTTTTTAAAGTTTCCAAACATATTCACAACACAACAAATGACAATAAAAGAAGCTTACGTAAATAGCTTGTCGTCGTCTGTACGTTTGTTTCCTTTTTCCCTTTTCGCAAAAATGTAATAGCTAGGAGTCGCTGTGACGCCGTGGCTGGTGTTTTTTTATACTCAAGATGACATAATGGTTTTGACTTGGCACCAACCGCAGACCTTTTTCCATGCCGCTTTACTTTCATGCGGCAAAAAAAATCGTCAAACTGGATCATGATACTACACTGGTTGATATATGAGGTTGATAATGCTTTACAGTGCTTTATACGTTTCTACTTGACTACAATCCACTTCGGCACGCTGTTTTGCTGACTGCAGTCCCATTTGAGATGCAAAACGGGGCAAAAAAGTGTTATTATCGGAATACACGCAACTACTTGGATTGGCATGTTGTCTGTGGAGACCCCAAAAAAACCAACTATGGTTTCCTTTTGTAATCTTCCTTTTTTGCAAAGTGCTGTGCACCACTACACAACGATTGAATGGAGCAAGTTAACCAGAGTAACTGGCATTCTCATTCAATTTTACAAGTTTCTCTGTTCACCCAAGCCATTTTTGTAAGAATGAACGTTATGAAATCAGATTGCACAATAATGCTTCTTGGTTAAAGATAAAAGATCACAGTCCAGCCTTGAGAAATGGAGGTATTTGAAGACCTTAAATTATGGCTGATGCTTCAGCTAAAGTTTCGTAATGGACCTTTGCTATAGACTAACAATAAGACTAGTAATAAAATATCAAGGATTTCTGCAGCAAGTGCGAAACGAAAGTAGACAATGCAGACATTTTTATTTATTTAAAGTAGGTGTTTCTTCACCTTTCTTTCCTACAATAATTTCAGCCAACGAGAAGGAAATGCCGTGCTGTGTTTATTTTACGTTGAGATGGAAATGACCGTTTTGATACGTTAGCACTTTGTTCTCATTAAATCATGTAATCACTAGTAATCAGGTTACTACCACTGCGTGCGTTCATTTTCGGTTACATGCTGCGAATATTTAGGGTTCTTTTGTGATCATTTTGAAGTAGTAATAGTCGTACAATACTAAACAAAAGGACCAATACGTACCCATTATTTGCTGTGTAGTAGTCTTGATTTAAGTAGGAGGTTTATGGCTCATTTTTGTTACCCTGGCAAGATTATGGATCACGACCTAAACTTGTGGATAAATACTTCGAATGGAAGGATCATTAACATTATTTTCTGTTAACAAATAATATCCATACATATTATTATGCATATAATAAGTAAGAATGATTCTTACTGCTTATGCTTGTACATGTTAACTTGTGATAGAGTACATGTAAAACATTTGTCACGAACATAGAACTGCCCAGTGTAAATAGCACCCAATCGTTAGGGGAGGTATATATATTACTACCCACTGGCAATAGCATATTATGCAACGTGTACAGCAAAGACTGACAAATTTTGTTCTGGGTAGTAATTAAGTTTTCTTGGGTGTTTGACTTTCGATGTCCTGATTTTACTTATTGCTCATGATAGTTTTGTTTGTACTACGGACGCGTACGTGACAGAGTAAAGCTGCAAGAGAACCAATCTCATGGGACTACATTTTGACCAGTCACATCACCGGAAGGTAAATTGGCACATCTAAGGAATCTTTTCCGATTCTCGTTCCCAGAAAGTATCGATACCCTTGAGTGCTTATTTTGTCTTCGTAATCGTACAACCAACCAGCATTCGCCAATAAGGACAGCCGTTGTTAACATGATGTGTCATGCGGTTTGATGGACAAGCCAATTTAACCATTCTGTCGGCCTCCCGGGTAATAGTTTCTTAGAAGGGCAGTGTGTAACGTTCGTTTTTTTGTTTGCAATAAAGTTTAAATGCACGATAATTCTGACTCCAGTCGTAGCTGCTAAATTACTTCTCCATCGGTTTGACTTTGCCGGGCCATTACATAAAAATGTAGTCATTTTGTTGACTATTAGCTGTAGGTGATGCCATGCACAATACAGACAGTTTAAACATTGCATTTATGATGTAGTTAAAAACATTTAGACTAATAATGATTGTGTCGAGTTTGTCTGACTGTCCTACACGTTTAGCAAATCCAGTCAAATTTGGCATACCGGAAGTTGATAGGATACGCAAATCTATATCAAAAGGGGAAGAAGTGAAGAATTTTTTCTTTTTATTGTTAGGATTGGATACTCGGCCAGCATGGAGAGTAAGAAATTAGTATTGTTTAGCAGTTACAGTCGAGTTCCATCTGTACAACTTTTTTATATTCACGATAGCATCCAGTGACTTGAATGTCAATAGTTAAATTGGACTCGCTCCACGGGTGACAAGTACTCCATTGGATAGTCAACACTAGATGTTGACAAAAACTAATTTTGCATGGGTCAAGGTCCTTTTTAAACGTAGCCATGCTTTCTAAAGTCTTTGATGCAGATATTAAAGATAGCCCCAATCAATCTTCAGCTACTACTTCTTTCCCATCCTGCCAGGAGCTTTTTTTCTTGAATATCGCATACACCTAGCAACGGGTCATTTGAAATTCGAAACCACTTATCGAAATGAACAGGAATGTTGCTTTAGCTACACCATTATTCCTGAATTTATAGCCGGTTCATTGGATATTTATGGGTGTTCTTATGTTGTACAGGCAACTGAATATCTCATCATTTGGTTATGTATAACTTCATCATACACTCATATTCACAAGGTTTTGCTCGCATATTTTATTTACAAGGCATATAGTAATCAACATTAGTTTAAAAATCAATACCGGATCCACATAATAAAAATAGGGTTTGCAGAAATGCAAAATATGGCTCAAAGTAAAAACGAACAAAAAGTGTTCAAGAACATGGCTGAGGGCTGAGATAGAGCAGCTGGATCCTTTAATGTACATACAACTTCATACCTAAATGAAGAATACTAACAGTAATTACTTCCAAATCTCTTAAGTTTATCCATTTTGTGTCTCTCTAAACCTGTAAGACGAAAGTGCTGGCTACATACACATACCAAATAAGTACATAATATTTATCTAGTCCACATAGATTCAGTTGCAGCTCTATAAAAACTTTTTTGTGTAATAGTAATAACAAATAAAATTGATACTACGATTGGTAGCCATGGTAGCGAAACTAATAACGTATTGATTGGATGAAGATGAAGTCATTGGGGAAACATGCTCATAATTACTTTTTTAACGAAGTATGTACATACATACTGAAATGTTTAACCAGTCAAGTACGATAAGCGGATCAAGCAGAAGATATGTAATATTACTATAATATGGGCTCCAAAGTAGCACAATGTCATGTATATTTTATATGCACGTTTGCTCTGATTAGTCTCAGGGTCTTCGTATCGCTTTCATTCAAGTTTTTCATTTATTCCTGAGTCCGTCGTTACGTCCGTATATAATATTGACCAGCAGTTGTTGCAAGTGTTATGTATATATTGAATTATGCACGATAAAAATCAGAATAGCTTACAGTCGCAGCAGCAGAGTAGAGTTGAGAGCAGAGTACACAATTACAACTTTATTTTGCATGTGTCTAAAGTTGTTGTAATAATATGCAGACAAGTGTCTGAGAGCTTTTCTCTCGCCAGCTCCAGTTCCGAAACAGTCAAGACTCAAAACAATTCAGTCAGAAAACTGACAATGCTGAATGGAGTGGCCGGGAGCAATTGCTAAAATAAGAAACAAAATATTCCCGGCAAGCTACAAGCTGGCAGCGATTTTGTGTAGCAGTTAGTATTGCTGCTGCCACCAGTCTCCTTTTCTCTATCTCGCCTGTCATTGTGCATTCTGCTCATTCATTCCGTTATTGTTGCAAAAATACTTGCACGTTTATCACCAACACTATAATGGCAAGTAGAAAGTCGAGACGACAAAAACAGAATAAAAGTCGTGCATAGTAACGATCTTGATGAAGAAAAAGCCAAATAGTCTAGCTCTTGGAGGGAATTGCTTTCTAGAAAGAGAAGGTTAAACAAAGAGAAGGGGAATAGACCCAAAAATGTGTATATTTATATGTACAGCATGTGTGCATATTGAATAATATTTCGTAATGTTGAATGTTACGTTTTTGAAAGATAAAAAAACTTTTCATTTTCGGAATTTCGGAATAATTCTTTGTTGTATGGGTATATATGTTACAATCTTCGTCCGTCGTCCACAATATACCATTCTCGTTTCCTTCTAAATTTGTACAAACAAAGCTGTCATTGTCTGCCCATTTTTTTGCCATCGACTCACTTTTGCTGTTGTGTGAAATTGCAATTTCTTTATCAACAACGGCGGAGGAATGCTTTGCTTCCTCTGATTTTCTGAGTGAGTGCTTCAATGCCCCATTGATGGGTGCGCACGAGATAACAAGAAAGTCTTTTACAGATGTACATAGCCTTTGTATGCGTGCGTACCTACATATAAATGTTGTGGTGGATACGTTCAGGACTGCTACTTACACAGACGCAGGTCCTATTTTGTTGTTATTAGGCAGCCTTTGTAGTAGCATAGCTACCTATTGAATTCATTGTTTGTCTGTGGGGTGCTATTTCTGTCCGGCCGTCTGTTGCTGAGTGGCTGGGACTGGAAAACTCTTTTCGATCACCTACCCTTGCATGGGATTATCCCGCCCGACTATGAAGGTCACTATAACCAGAGTCGAGGGGTTCAAATTTGGTATACATGTATCTCCTAGGGACCGATGTACTGATCGTGAGCAATGCCAAGTTTCTTCTCGATTGGTTGACCCCGCTAGCCCCCGTAGTAAATATACTGTAGTACATAAAAGTAAAAAATACTGTTACATACGATACGTTTGAGTCTGTATAACGGACACGCATTGACTAGACTACAACTAAAATATGAGCACGATCCACTCCATTCTTACCCATAACCACTTCCGGGTTTCTTTAACATGATTTCACGTTAACGTTGTAACTTATTTTAAATTCCATTCTCTGGACTGTATCATCGGCCATCAATGACTAGGAGATGCACTTTCAAGTAGCTTTGAAAGTGCACAAACTACCTACATGAATGCATGAGTGCTACCTGTTTTCCTTTACAATGAACTACTTCTGCGTGTTGTCATTGTCATCTAATTTTAATTTCATAATATGAGGGAGAAAAAAACCTGACAGAATCAAGGATAGCCGTTGTTGCTGTTTGTTGTTGGTTTGTGTGGAAATGGAATAATAAAACTATAGTGTACAATTTTATTGTTGCCGACGTATTTCTCCTCGTGTTCTGCACAAGATTCACTCAGGCAAACAAGCATCATGAAAACTTGTGAATTGTTTTGCAGGCAAAGCAAAAAAAGAAAAGCGGAAAAAAAGCACTTTTGCATGTTTCACTTCGTTCTTACTTACCACCACTACTCTTACGTCTGACAAAGTTTCCTGTAAGTACGCTCAACGACTTGTGCTACTCATACATTTTTTCCTTATATTTATTTCTTGGGCACACTGGTGTGACGTACTGTTTCATTTCATCGTCAGGAGGGACACAAATGGCTGAAACTAAACGAAAACGTTGACAACAAACGCAAGGGTAATTGTTGTAGTGTATGTAGTTAGTATGCCATATACACAGCTGCAGAGCAACCTACAAAAAAGTAGGCAGGACGTGTATAAAATGCACGTAAACAAGAGAAAAAATAGACATTTTTGTTGTTCCTGTTTTTTGTTATGTCTATACAGCTGCTTGATATTATTACAGGTTTATGGCATATTGCTTGACTTACACTGCAATTGAACAAACACAAACACACCACACACAACAGCAGCCAACTAAAGTGACAATGAGAGAAAGAAGGAAAATGTTTCTTTTCCCCTTTTTGCTTAGAGACTCTTACTGATGAACTTTTTTAAAAAAAATATAGAAATATAAAAGCCGAGAAACGACAGAGCTGAATGAGTTTTATGTTTTATGGAGAGTAACATTTTGCACGAGAGTTGTAAAATGCATTCTAAACTTTATTGTGAATTTCACACATCATGTGTGCTTGTTTCCTGTATGTGTATGTATGTATATGTCTCTGTATACTAGTTGATGGTGGTTGGTTGGTAAGATTTTTCCAACACGTCATTTTTTCAAATGCCTGTGTCAAATCGTTGCTTTTGGTGGTAGTTGGTCGACTGCATTGCACGCCTGGTGAATTGTGAAATTGTAGAATTTAAATTAATTAAAATTGTGTAAGGTCGTTAAGCATTTAAACGTAGAGCTGGTTTGGCAATAATGAGGACAATTTGGTGAGGGCAATCCGTATGTCGTATCACGAAATGAGAATAGACAATAGGAGGATGGTGTGTCTCGGAATAAAAAGATGCTTACCAGGTTCGGCATGGCAGAAGACCAGCATACAAGGACAGCGGAATAAAAATTACATTACAAACGAACCTAGTCTGTGTTTTTTCAACAGCAGAAAAGCATATCACGTTGTTTGTTTTTTACTGTGCGCTGGCTCTTTGTGCTAATATTATTTTCTTCGTGGTGACAGCCGCAGCAAGCAGCGGCGCGGTAGTAGTTGTCATGTGGTATGATGCTACAATGTACTACAATAGAAAAACAAATTAGTTGAATACCTACATGGGACAGAGAAATGTAATACAATGCTAGTTGACAGTAGGATACCCTAAACTGTATACTTAAACATGCACACATACACGCAAGACGATAAAACCAAGTAATAACAATAATGCTGATATGAATACGCCATGGATGACATACTGTGCTGTAATGGATAATGTGTATATCAATTACTTGTTGGAACGTTGGACCACAACAAAGGCATTTCACGATTATTAAGCACAAACTTACATGGGCCGGAACGTCGACATTCAAAGAGAAAAGAAATGTAACCAAATTGCAAGTTTTCAGTAGTAGACACCAAGTGCATAAGAGGGGGAAATATAGAATCGATGACAGCTGGGGTTTGTCAACCTTTGCACCACCACGACGACTGTAATGTTTTTAAAAAAACGCGTTGTGCACACACAATTATTATGAGCTATATGAACATGAGTGCCAGTGGTAATGGCAGTCGTTTTAGATTGGCATTTCCGTCATTATTATCGGGCGGTCTTATGTTTCGTCTTTTCGCTTTGTTGGTGCTATCAATTAGACGTGCTAGATCGAAGGAACAGCACATCAGTAGTTACTTTTTTCCTAGAAACTCAGGGTTTAAATGACACTTGCTAAAATTACAAAAATTGCTACGTAACGGTTGTGATTACTAAAGCAAAGCTGCTTTCCATGCAGATACATACGCCCATCTTGCCTGGGAAGATGGAAGATCTCACTGTTAATTGTCTTTACAGTAATGATCGTGATCTACCGCCCTGATAGTCAGAAGGACTACCTTTACTAATTGTCTCATTGTAGCTCACTAGCTCCGTGCTATACTGTTTCCTCTTGACCTAACGCCCATTTCCAGGTAACGTCATAACATTCTTAACATAGAAAAAAAACCATACCAGAGCCTGGGCCAGAAAGAAACATTGTCATCATAAATGTCTTGGTGGAAAGAAATGAGTTAAACTTGGGAAAAGGAGTCATAAACACACGAGCACTCTCTTCTCATAAATAGTCCATTAAAACACTCACATGCATACGTCCATGTACATATTATGTACGTAGGTAAAAGGGAAAGGTCATTGATGAAACAGGAAGAAAATGATTGGGTTTAGTGTGCAACTCCTTCAGAGCCTGAGGATTTATTATCTCTTACCAGCACAGGAAAAAAGGCTTCACTTTTACTCTACACGTTCTCTCCGTTCTTGCTCTCTGCCACCACTTTGATAAAAAAAATGTACTGAGATGGTGTGGAAAGAAGACGCTTTTTTCTTATTTTCCCCTTGTCCTGTACCACTGATAGTACAACAACTGCATCCTTCTACTACTACCTCTCTGACAAGACAATGTATCATGCATCATTCTGATAATAACATAATGTTATAGTGGTTAAGCCTACCACGTGAGTTGCTATAGGGCAAAAACATATTTTTGTCCTATCATATCATATTCCATTGTTATTACAACCTATGTGAATTGTCTCAGCCGGAGCTCTCGTTCTTTGCTAAAAAAAGGAAAGTTCTCTAGTATGATGATAGCAATGGCAATCGCACAACCACCACCACACTGTAGTTTATGAATACCCATACCAGTAACCACATCATTGCTCTGCCTGTTCTTGAAACGAATCTTCGTTGTAGAAACAAAGCTACCATGTCATATATGTAGAGAACTGGTCTTCCAAGCCTTTTACTCGTTCTCCCTTTCTCTCCCCCTCGCTTTCCCCTGCCGTCGCCGTACATCATCATCAGGGTATTTTGATATTATTTCCTCGTCGTAGTGAAAAAAATGTCACAATTTCCGCTTCTCCCCTGTTCTCTTCCATTTCCAATCTTTATGTAGTGGAAAAATAGTTTACAGGATGTGAATGCCTCTCTCCCCTGTGCACTCTCTCTCTCTCTCTTTCATAGACACGACCCATCATATAACCCAGAATGTAAAGAAGAAAGTATGTAAGTATTTATACGGCATATATTATTTGTGTACCTATGCTGTGATGTAATAATGTCCTTTGCATTGCTTCTCTTTTCCTTTCTTTTTGCCTGAACATGAGTAATGGTACACAAAACTCCACTTACAAGTACGTTCTTTGCTGCATCAAGTTAAAGCCAGGCGATAATCTTAAAGGATTGTGGAGAGAAGAAAAAAAAGTTGCTCCTCTTTAGGATGGGATGAGACGTTAAAAAATATAGTCATTTCAGTCGTACACACATTGTGTAGTATAGCAAGAGAGACCTCCTTCATTGCGTAGTTACATTTACGACAAACATGTTATACGATAGGACGACAACGACGACGTCGACGATGAAATGACAAAAACATATTATTACACTCGAATCCTGCTGTTCCTCTTTACTAGCGGGCGTTAAAAGGAACAGACACTTTTCTAAAATATCAAAGCTATCACTTTTTACACTCTCGAAGAAGAAGAAGATGCAACCCTATAGCTATTACTGTTATTATTACGACACTACTGCACGCGCTTTTTGAAACGGAATAACTTGCTCTAAAACAATACTTTCCCGTCAACCGTCATCCGAAAAGATCACAGTCCGGGTTGGCAGGCTCTCATACACGAAAAGTACGCACGTTGCTCAAGGAACAACAAAAAGCTTTAGGTATTATGCCCCTCGATTCTCGATAAAAGCAGGCGGATAAACTCTATTACTGCTGTACCCATCATCCAACTGACGAGATGTGAATGATGGGATATATATATATATGTAGTACTCTGTTCTCTATTTACTCATGATATATTTCATCACTCACATCAGTTACTCTATCTCCATCCCTTTCTCTCTTTACTCTAAAAAAAAGTCATCTACATGCATTTACATATCACATAGCAAATGCACTCGCGGTAGAAAGCAGCGAAAACGGAAGCACACACACACACGCTACGGAAACGATACTGCCAGGAGCGAGCGGTTCATTATTTTTTCTGTTACTCATAATCTGGTTGGAACAAACCTCTGTTTTCACTCCATAATGGGCAACTTTCAGCTTGTCTAATTTCATTCCCATTTCCTCGTGTAAACTGAATCAACCTTTTTCTTTTGCATGAGCAGTGAACTGAATTTAAGCAAATAATTGTGTCACACTGTAGTAAAAATCCGTGTGGAATCGGAATAAAGTGTGACAAGGGAAAAAATTGAAGCATTTGTTACCTTCACGACGAAACTTATTCTTTTTCCTTTGCCAGACAGAGCAGAATCACGTTGGTGTCTATGTATACTTTTACTTACATGGTTCATATCATTTCCTCATGAGCATATGCCAAGCAACTTTGGTATTCACAACACATGCAGAATAGCAGAATTTTACAAGGAACAAGCTTAGGTATTATACATTTCAGCGGGGGTGAGACAACTGATGGAAGAAAACGTGTTTCTGTAGCAGTTGTACGTACACTTTATACAAGAAGGGAAGACAAGGACCGCTGTCGTTTTTTATCATTTTCACTAACAACGTGAAAATGTAGCGAAGTCATCGTAATAGGGAATTTTTCTTTGGCATCTATATTTTGACAATATTATCTTCCCACACGCTAGGCACTTGCCGGATGGTTCTGAAGGAAAAAATGAGTTCACAAGTCCGGCGCGTCAACGTTGCCTCAACTTGCTTGAAACGCATACGTTTTACATGTTTACGTATGAATCTGTAATGCCATCATCATTATCATTCTCGTGGCAAATATATCAGAGAATGGAATCTGGTGAAAATGTATGACACCGCCTGTGTAATAATAACTGAAAAATCACTTTATCTTATTGTGCCTCTCTGTATTAACCCTGCTGGTGCAAAATGTAGCGTACTTGAACCATGCAACGTGTTATCATCTAATATAGAAGCCCCATAATAAAAGGAAATGCATGTCATAAAACTTGATAGGTTGTTACTCACACCACACATATAAAATAGCTCTGCTGTTGCTGCTACTAAGAGGAATCTGGGGCGTACTGCTACATTTTTTTGCTGCCAGCATTCATATATGTCATTCCATTACTATTTCCATTTGCAAAAATTTTCCATCCCATTTATATTTTGTGCTTTTGCCTTGAGTTTCTGGTATTTGATTGTTGGCCTACAGGTTTACTTTTGTTGAAAGGTTCCTAATCTTGTCGGGGCAATTGGTAACCTTGTCGATGCCCGTAATATATATCATTTTTGCCAACGTTGAAAATTTTGGAATTTGTTCCAGCTTTGTAAAATCCCATCTTGAATGAAAATTCTCAAATGAGTCCAGCCTTTTGGATCACGCCATACTCTTGACACTGTTGACTGTGATAGGAATAGCGTCAGAGAAAGTTTAAGGCAATAACGAAGGGCCGCTACCGCAAGCTGTAGTAGTAATAGGATGTGTACGGTTACATACAACGGCAACGGCCTTCTCCTCAATGTTCTTAGCCGTTGCTGCTTATGTGGTGATCGGTGAATCAAACTGGTATACAATTTCATTTTTCCTGACAATGCTCCCCTTCGATGGTATGGCATAAAATTCCCTTATTTTTTCGTTATGAGTTCACTTCATTTTTGCGAGTACACATGAGTCGAATAAGTAAAATGTGAGAAAACTCTAGTGCATTTTTTTCATAAAATCACGAGAAGAGAAAATTCTGTGCGACTTACCCGAAAAACGATGTCGCTCTATAACAACAACAACAGGAGCTGTCACCAGTTTTTTTGTTATGGCTGCAAAAATCATGGGATTTAGCGAAAAATGAAGAAAATTGAATACGATATAGAGCGCCTTAAAAGTACACGACTCGATTTTCCCTTTTGTTCGGCCGGGACGAGATATTTCTTATTTGGGGCTGAGCGTGCAGGAAAGCGCAAGATATTATAATACAGTGTTCCTAAATTGGATTTTACGATGTTGTTGCTTTTCGTTATATGAGCGTGTGAACGTGGACGAGTTGGTGGCTTGGGCCGACTACTGGCATGACAGGGACAAAAAGTGGCGACTACGTTGTTGCTCTGCTACGTGGTGGTAGTCGGTTGTTTTAGAAAAAGGAAGAGGAGGTTTGCGTACTGAAGACATTAAGAAATCCAGGCAGGCACAAAAATGGCTGCTGGGCTGGATGATGTGGGTAGAAGCAAGCAAAAAAGTTTTCTGTGAAGTGGTTGTTACCATTTTTGTATCAAAATATATACACAGTTGACGCTATACTACTGAAGTAGCGAAAGCTGTTTTTTCCTCGAATGCTTCAGTAACATGTCGTTGTTCTCTAGGAATTTGATAAATCTAAAGCAACCCTCTTAATTGTGTCTCAGCTTGTGCGGGGACTACTTCTACTTGAACAAAACCATCGACCGGAAAATATCGCAGAGTTTGACTTCTTCTACTAGCCCTCGTTTAAAATGTTTACTTTGCTTATATGACTGGGCAGTTGGCTGTGCTTTCACAAGGTATTTTTCAACATTAAATCTGTTTAGCTGAAAATCCTCCATATAGGTGGTTAGTTCGGAAAGTAGTAATTTAAAAAATATGCATATATATATTCAAGCATATGCACGAAAAGGATTTTCCCAGCAGATTTTCCCTTTATGTAAATCAGTGGTTAGTGGTTAGTACATAATACATAACCATATGTACAATATATCCCAAACACGGTAGGTCTCGCTACTTTGTTGTGTTAAGAATGTCTAAAATGTGATATGTGATCATGGTCGTTTATGAAATTCCTTTTTTTGCTGTGAGCATATTGTATGTAAAACAGTGTGAGTAGGCTATTTATGATACATGAAAAACGATAGCCCTTATCTGTCTACCAGAATGCCGGAAGTAGCTTAGTGATGATAGATAACTTGTCATTTCTTTTACAGTTCCGTTAAGGAAGGATTGTCGCCTTCTGAAGTGACATTGAGTGAATGAATATGGAGACGATGACAAAACATGGTAAATCGTTTTTGGATGTCATATAATGTAATCCTTATTTTTATTACACCAAAAAGAGCATATAAAACTAATAACTTTCATTCTCTCTCTCTCTCATTCATCATTTAATAGCATGCACCCAAAAACAGGCTAGTATGTTGTTATGTATATAATCTTCCTAATAATCATACCTATAAAGCTCCTATCTGGGGGACGGGAGGTTTCCCTCTTCTCTTACAGCTTTTCCCCAATTAACCTGAAATTTGGCACATATACTCCTGAAACCCTTGGCTAATGTGTCAGAAAGATTCAGCATTCTAACCTTAACTGATCTCGAGATATTAACACTTTTCTGAAAACTGCCAAATTTTCTCATCATTT
>JAHZNB010005480.1:0-21357 GCA_027744295.1 Callyntrura guangdongensis
GCTGGAATAAAATGGAGAGAGCCATAACATTTGTGGCGAAAAAACAATATATGTTTAGAATAGAGAGGATAGATACAAAAAGGCGCTGAATGGCACTTCCATTCCATACAAACATACATTTACAAAAGTGGTGAAATATTTGAGACAAGTGGTCTCATCATAAATTCAACAACGACACGTAAATTTTTCTACCGAGTACATAAACCGCACTCACCGTCCGAAGAACTTCGGATACTTGACGGTCCGAAAACAACTTGATATTCGGGATAATGTGACGTTAGCGCTTTTTTCTTACTGCGGCCATTCTTCAAGGGGGATTTGATTGTGAGTTCAATGCTATCATGACAAGGTTTGCTGTTACTCTTTCTGGGGGAACAGGTATTCAAGGTATTTAAATGGTCCGGATGACTACTGTATATTGAGCTTTCACCGCCACGATGCTGATGATGGTGATGATGATTGTAAATTGAGTCATTTGTATTGCTGTTTGTACTACTGTTCTTTTTCTTTTTGCCAGACTGGAGGAAAGAGACAAAATACATTTAAAAAAAATTCAATCCATAGTTTGCATTTTTTGTAATTTATCATCATTCGTGTATAGTTTACCTTGGAAGACTGAATCATCTTGGACAAATTGTGACAACTTCCCCGATAATTACTGGCACCTCCACCCCCACTTGGCGGCAAACCAGTGTCCACTCTGGGCTTCACATTGAGCAATTTCCTATAATGATTAGCCATATGAGAGAAAGTCATCCATTGTCCGGCCAATGTGTTTGTATCAAGGGGAATCCCACCAAAATCTAAAGTAGCAGTGACATACGGGGATTTACCGGGTTTAGTGAATTTTGTGATTGGGGATAGTTTTACTGGTGCCATCAATTATTCATAAATACTGTCTAATCTAATCGTTATTTTTCTGCTATTACTAATGAATGACTAATGAGATAAATTTCAGTATCTGTGCAGCTACAAGTGCACCGTCTTTAAATAATAATTAAATATCACTAAAAAAATTTGGAACTCACGCGTTGATGATGATGATTGCTTCATTTTAAATAAGAACGGGATTTTTGTTACAAGTTTTACTACCACTAATGAAGAAATTTGAAAGACGTTGGACCTCAGTAATCACACATCCAAGGTTACACTCACAACACTACACCACCGCGTAAAGCAAGGGTACCTTTCCTAACGAAACCATTCAACACATTACACTACAGTTGGGTTTCGCCTCACTTTCACATTTCTCGGTTTTATCAAAAAACGGATTTTTTAATCACTGATATCAGCATAACATGAAACGTAGTAACTTTTCCACCCCCAATGAAAGACATGTATAATTACAATTGCAGTAAACTGTGTGGTTTTCCTTCCAAACGTATTTTGTCTAAATTGTATAATTCATCAAGCACTAATTCACCACAATAATGATAACTGTATTCAAACACGAGACACATAATTACAAAGAGAAAATTATCCCATTTTCTTTCCTAATGATAATAATGATGATCCATGATTGTGATCAAAGTTGTCCAGATCCCCTTCAAAAAAGTTTCCAGATGATAAGACTGGCATCAATAGCAACAACAGAGAACAACATCAAAAATATAAAATTGTTGTGTTCACCTTCACACGTACAGGTATTATGGGAAACATTTTCGTTTAGTCAGCCAATAAATGAGGACCCCTCCAAAAGTGTTACATGCGACATATGCACATAAGGTGCACTATGTTGTAGCAGTAGTATAACATCCGTTTATCTCACCTTTTCATAAACCGTCGTTCTTGGTAAACTTATTGTTAAAACGAAAGCCAGAGGTTTGTCGTTGACGGTCTCACATTTTTATTTTATTTTTGATTTCTGTCTCGCGTAACTTGTGTAGTAATAACAGCATTAATGACAAAAATGAACAACGTTGAGAAAAAAGATCGACCCATCACACACCAATTATCACAATGCTTCTATTTTTAAGGATGATGATGATGATCGTTTTTTATTCAGTTGAAGAAACGATTTCTACACACTTTTATTTCGTGAGAGGGTGCACGGGAAATGTTAAATCAACAAGCCACGTATATTGCATTTATTATCCAACCCGACTCCCAATTTCACCATAAACTAAATGGCATGGCATATAGGAAGGGAAGGGGAAGGAAACTAAAAGAAAGTTTGGTCTGTAAAAAATCGAGTCAAGAGACGACGACGGTAAAAAAGAAACTACAGAGAGGAGAGTACCAGCAATTATTCTTACACAATAGCACACGAGATATGGGAGCAGACGTTCAAACTTTCCTTTTTTGTTTACAAACCTCAAGAAACTTGGCTTTGATATCTACCCGATTATGTACGTTTTTTGTATTTTTTCCAGCACGAAACCCAACGACATTGTTGTGTCAATTTGTTCATCCTGATTATCGTTTCGTTTTCTCTTTTCCCCTATCGATGGGTATTCATTCAAGCACAAACGTAACGTTTCAAGTGACAAAGCACTAAAGAAAGCAGTCGTCAAAGTGGTTGGTAGGGTGGAAGGAGTGATGATGATGGTAACGCCGTATAAAGAAGCACACATGGACGGGGAAACTGTTTACCTTTATACGCAATGCACTTTCCTTTGACAAATATTTTTGACGAGCGAGATAACTTGCAAGCCTTGTGGCAAAAAATGTGTGGAAATTATTTTCCATTCAACAGTATAAAATATATATGCACATTCTAGGTAATATTTTATATTTATTTGTTTAATATCGAGGTAAGTGGGTAATGGGTAATGCATATGAAATGAGAAAATTGATCCAAATTTTTTTTGTACAGAGGGATATAATTGGTGAAACGCAAAACAATATGAAAAACACCCCGCTTAAAAACCTACTTTGACTCAAGAACACGCATGGTATGCATTACTAGTCGCATTTGCATACATACTTTTGCTAGCGATAAAATTGGATAAGAAAAATGGATATCCTTTCTTTTGCTTATGGTGACGAATGTCGATATGATGACGACGACCAGGATTGGAACCAGACTGGAGCAAAAAAAAATACGATAACAGTTTGTAGGAAAAAGTATGCACACATAATATAGCAGGTACGTCAGTCGTCAGCCTGCAAAGCAACACACAAGCACAACAAAACAAAACTATGCGAACGATGATGATGGAAAACGATGGAAAATAATGCTATTTCAGACCGTTAATTTAGAGCTACCAGCAACCCAGCAGCAGCGACGCGACAGTCCAGCTTGGTAAAAAAGCTCTTCCTTCAAAAAACAAGTTGCCTATGGTGTATGTGCTCTGCTTTCCTTTCCCCTCCATCGGAGAAAAAAAAATACAAAAAGGAAATGCTTTGCTGGAGTTGTGCTGACAAAGTAGAGGTTTGCATGTAAAGGCAAGACAAGCAGCAGTAGGGAGGGATTACACCGAAACACATGAGTGTTTAGATTATTGCCTACCTGCATGTGTCCAAACATCGTCTCGTTGTCCATTAACTAACTATTCGTTAAACTTGTGTGAAAGTCTGCGTATTGAAGTGCACTCTCCAACTCCAGAGAGAGGCTAGACTATTATATAAGTTTTATAAGCAAGCGGGTATACGGTTTCATGTAAAAATCGTACATTGGATAGAAAATAAAACACAACACAAAATACAAAAATATGGAAAGCAATAATAAGAACATTTCTTTGAATTTTCACTAATCTATTGCTTTTTACCTGTCATTTCACCTGTCCTTTTCTCCTTTCCGTACAAATGTACACAAGACAAGTGACAGGGTCGAGGAAAGAGGGACATGGGAGGAAATGAAAGGAACGCAATAATATTTTGTGTTGTACTGGCTACTTCAGTGTTTAGAGTGCACTCTGCTATTTGTTACCCCTTTTCTTTTTCTCTATTCTCAACTGCAATATATGTGTACTATTGTTTCTTATTTTGTATTAGTCAATTCATTTTTTGACGTGTATCCTGTTCCAATGCCCGATAGGTTTTAAGTACCTGACAGGTGACTGTTGTGTGTTGGATAAATGAGAGTTAGCTGACAGTTGGATTATTATTGCCAGATTGCAAATACGTATAGAGAAGTTCATAATAATGCTTCTGGTGAAAGGATTCGGATAAAATTGACAGCCTAAGAATGAGGAACGGTGGCTAACGACTAAAATTTTTTGTTGTAGCAGTTTGCATGCTGGTGTAAAGGTAGGCATTTTTAACGCGTAAATACTATGTCATTGTATACTTATAAATGTGTGGTCTGGTATATGGATGTACCTATCATGATCACTTCCGGAGAAAATAAATAAATAGGGACAATAGGCGATAGGTACTTTAGTGGTTTCTCGATAATTTGATTATTGCGTTAGTAGTAGAAACAGAAATGTATATCAAGTAAAAGACGGAAGGTTTCTTTTTTTGCATACCCAAGTAGCATTAACTATTAACCATTTAGGTATGTGAGTGGCTGGCTAGTGAGCGGTTTGCGGGTAATATTCGGGTGGAGAGACTAGTGGTTTGGTCGTTATTATTATCATGGTCATTACAACAGCTTTGAATTTTTACACCCTTCGGCAGAACTACAAAACAAACACAAAAGACTCAAGTGGTGAAGGTGAATATATATAAGTTATTGGTCTTTCTTTGTTTGGTGTCTATTGTAGGCGAGTAATACACAAAATACTACAAAAAATGAACAACTTTCTTTTTTCCTGCTTCTTTTTCCATGCCCAAACTTTTATTTTGTACATTTTTAAGGCAATGGCAATATATCCTTTGCTTTGAGAAGCTGACCAAAAGAATAGGTGGATTCAGAGCAAAATAAGTAATGATTATCATAATAATATCAAAAAGGTTTTACCAATGTACCGCTCAACAACTTTGGATTTGTCATTTCAGTCTGTCTGTGGCAGTCCGGCGGAGAAAGTTTATAATCTTCATAAATTATTTTAAAAACCGTGAATAAATTTTAATTTTAAACGTAGGGACGGAACATGTACAGGTTTTATAGGTGTTGGTACACCGAAATGAAAATGGATTTTGTTTGGCACTTTTGGAATCCACTTTTTAAAAAGTAGAAAAATGAATTTATGTTACACTTGTGCTACCTATTTTCTTTTATAACGATCTCGACCCAATTCATGGTAAACATATAGACCCCTACCACACAACGCAATTTCTAGAATTTCTAGAGACATATTGAATTACATACATTTTGGATGCTCTGTTCTCAGTGGAAAGTAATTTCTCTTCAACACGTTCAACCTCCAGTGGTCATGCAAAGTGTTCTCGATGACGATAATATTGATAATCCTTCTCCCCCTAATGTTCATGGCATTACTTGTCGAAAATTCTCTTGACAGCTTTAGAAATAAACAACGCTTTTGTGTTTCTCAGTCCTACAACTTTCACTCAAATATCCGGTCGGTGTTTCACAACGCCACAGTTGAGTTGAGTTGTGTTTAAAATTTTTTGTGTGATAATTAAATTTAACAACCAAGGAGAAGTACAAAACTGTCGAAATGTACTGTATTTAGTTGAAAAGATCGGTTGTGTAAATATAAAATTGATAATACTAGGCACACCCCATGCATATTATATGCGAATGAGAACAAATTTTCTGCTTTGAAAGGTTGTTCTACTTTCTCTAACTGTAAGAATAGACGCTTATTATCTATTGCATAATTTATTCTGAGAGAAATATCAACAATACAGTGCAAACAAAGCAGAAAATGATGACCAATCGAGGTAGAATTTTAAATGACATTATTTTTGGACGATATGCGTATATATCTAGTACGTGAAAATGACACGATGATATTTATTTTATTTTCGGTTATCGTGAAATCTATGATATGATATAAAATTAAAACGTAGGTATCACAGGTGAATGAATATAAATGAGCATGAAGGATTCTAACATGATTCTCTTACAACACTAATAACAATTTCCTCAAGGGATGAATTTTTAAATATTAATTAGCTCTACTTGGAGGGAAAGTTGTGACTCTATACATTCTGCCTGGCTAAAATAATTTTACTTTTATACATGCCATTGTTGAGCCACAGCTTGTACAAATGTTGTAAGATAAGATTATTGCCAATTTACAAAGCACAAACTACACAATAACTAATGATTTTGAATATCCAGATAGATATACATACATGATTAGCATAGTTGCTTTTAGTGGAACACTGTATCAGAAAATAAAATTAAAGAAAAACAGAATCACGAAGATATGTGACATTTATCCTTGATTGAATTTTAATTAAGAATATTTTTATTATGTATGTGTAGGCACATCCGTAAAATGAATTACTTTTCAGGTAAATATTTCATTCATAAACTTTTTCTCGGTAAGACTCCCAATAAGTATAAATATCAATGGATTTAGATACACAAGATCACAATTAGTCCTGTTCCGGGAAACGAATCACAGGTGGTCGAAGTAGGGATGCGTCCAAAAACTGAAACACAGTTTGCATCCGTTGTGTCCCATCCACGTAAATCATGTTTTTTCCAAAGTGCGCCGAAACTGCGTCAAAACTCTCCAAGAAAGTGTCACATCTAATCCTAAAGACCACTTTGCCGTAAGGAAACTCTTCAAAGTTCATTTCATCAATATACATCATCTTGTTCTCCGCCCCTTGCAACCTTCTCTCCAAAACCTCTTGTCTCTTACGCTGCAACCTTGCCCAGCACTCTTCTTCTGTACAAGCAAGATAGAAAATGCGATTGGGAGGTATTTCCAAAATGTCGAGTACAGTTAACTGACGAATTGTATCAGGAAAGCCATGTAGGATCCAGCCTTTTCTTTCACATTCATCTCGAAACAATTTTCTTTGTAGGACAGTCTTGATAACGTTGTCCGTCATGGGACGTAAATCCCCCAAATATTTTTTACAAGCTTTGCCCACATCATCTGGTAACTGGGAAGCTCCTCGAACGCATTCCATGAAGTCAACATTAACAAATCCAAACTTGGCGCTAAGCTGCTCCGCCATGGTGGACTTTCCTGAGGAAGGAAGTCCAATCAAGAGAACTCTGGGGATCCAAGGACAGCCGTTAGGTTTGACACTCACCAAATTAGCAAGAAGTTCACCCTCAATGTCCGTCTTTCTTGTAGGATGCCATTTATCAAAAGGGATTGTTTTGCAAATTTCGTAATCGTAGCAGTCCGCGATTGCTTTGATTTTGGCGTAATCGTTGTTTTCCGGAAGACTGACATGACTGGAGACCTTGATCACATTTCCAGTATCTTCCTCAAAGTATACATCATCCACACGATGGGAACTTTGTTCATAAGAAAAATGGTCATTCTTTCCTGATGTCATTGTCTGCCCTCCATTAATATTTTTCGGAAAGCTGGGTGAGGGATTGATTAGAGTATTTGTCGTGGGTGTCTTTGATGGAGCTTCGCTGTTACTGATGGGGACATGTAAAGGAATTGCAGGGTTCTGGTCTGGATTAGGATCCGGTAGCAAAACGTACACTTGTCTGGGTAAAAGTCCCGACTGCTGGGCGCACACTGCTTGAGCCTTGTTTTGGGGAAATCCGTAAAGAATGTAACCATTTTTCTGGCAATCAGAATGACGAACGCGCTGCATTATGGTGGCAACCAGAAGCTTACGAAGACCATCATCAAATCCCTCCTCTTCGTGGTCCCCTTGAACGTATGCCGCGAGAACACCACGTACTGAGATGGGCGCTGTTTCAACTACATCAGCAAGGGTAAGGTACCTTGAACCTGTGGTTTGCGCCATGTGGCGTCCGACTCCTTGTGTGGAAACGGTAGGCCCAATCATAAATACACGAGGACAATGTAGTTGGGTGGCTATTTTGGGAAGCTCATCACGAACGTAAGCTAGGGGATCTGGTGGTTTGACGATGATAAGTTCTTTCAGTAGTTCTTGGAACACACGGTACATATCAAACCTCTCGGCGTATCTGGGGTACGACTTGCTCCAAGTTAAGGGCTTCTTCACAGGATCAGCCATTCTCTTATTTAAATGCTGCACAAAATTTACAAGGGCTATCGGGTTAATAAATTCTGAAACGATTGCGGATGGAAAGCATGGGTGTGTGGAGCCACAACCTCAAAAAAATGGGATATCGTTTGGATGCGGTTGAATTGAATTTGGGGTATTTTGTTTTTTATTTTTCAAATGAGAAAATTAGTGTCGCGTGACAACGCAGGATACGGTACAATTCATGCAAAATTAGCCACGGCAAATTGCTACAGGTTTGCAAATGCAAGCAAAGACAATGGTAAATGGCAAACTCCAGCTTTTTGTGATGCCAAAATACATTATGGGAAATGAAACGCCATCCAATCTCCAATACAGGTAGCCCCAATGATTTTACCAACAACCTTGCTATATGTCTGCTTGTACGCTGCCCCAGCAAACATCTGCTTCTACACTAGCCTCAAAATTCAATAATTTGTTGCACAACACTGGTTGGGTTGTACTTGTGTGAAGTTTTATTATGAGTCCCACGCTTATGGACCTATAACCTATATCCCACAAACTTACTTATGCACAAATATAACTGTAAAAATAATTTTCGAACTGTCATTCCACAATGGCTATCCGAGACCTTTTCCACAGTTATAAATGTTGTAGTCTTTTCAGCAAGGCCTAGATCATTTTAAAATTCTTAACATTTACAAGATGTAGTTTAATAATGACTTGTGGCATCACAGGAGCTGACGACAGGGAGTAAAACATGCAACATGGTTGTGGTCTCGATTGCCCTTCCTGTGTATAATGCTCAGGATTTTTTGGAGGACTGTTTCAATTCCATTTTGAACCAAACAAGGAAACTCTCATGTAATAAGGCTACGGATAAAGCAGCTATTCAAACAACCTGCAATGTGTCTACTGAGGAAGCGTTTGAAATCGAGGTATCCTTGTACGAGGATGGCTCCACCGATAACTCTCCTATTATCATTGAAAAATGGAAAGTGATATTCAGGGATACACTTGGATTCTCCGTTCGTTTTTCAAACAATACAACTGGTCAGCCAAAAGGAGGTAAAAACTAATTTGCAAGGTCGTTTGCATAAAAAAGTGCGAATCTTTGCCATTTTAGTATCAAGTGCGGCTTTAATTTTATCACTAGTGGGATACGGACGTAATCGGTCTATAAAACAGTCAACTGGTGACTACATCTGTTTTTGTGATGCGGATGACATCATGGAGCCTGGCAGAATTTCAGCCCAGTTATCACTGTGTATTGACAATCCTGTCGCGGTAATTTGCACGGCGCACAAAACTGATAATTTTTCCTTTTGTTTAAAAAAATTAAAGATCTTTTACCCGTGATAATATTTACTTCATGTGTTGCAATCATCAGATAGTTGGAAGCCGTTTCCAACGATTGCCTTCAGATTCTACCAAGAACTTTACATATTGGGCGAATTCCCTAAGTGAGATACAGCTTCAGACTCAAATTTATCTTACATGTCACAGAGTAGGCAACCTTTCCACACATTTGCTTATGTTCCTAAAAATATAAACTTGCAGTCCTCATTGTAATTTTTGTTCTGACCCAGTGAAGTGATATGGCGTCTTCGTCTGTCGCGCTTGGAACAAAAAGTGCTCCAAAATTGGAGCAAATTTTCTATTTGGAACGCTGGAAAATTAGGCCGACGCTTATACCGCTCGCTGAGCAAATCCTGTCAAAACAAGGTGACCTGTTTCTGCGACGTGGACAAGAAAAAAATCAACCAAAAGTGGTATCATCCTTATCCAATCAAAGTGAAGGTGCCCATCGTTCCAGTGAAAGATGCTCCACCACCCTTTATCATTTGCGTCAAAACTGAGCTTACTTGGGATGCCAAGGGAGATTTTCGACAGTTATTGGACAGCTTGAACTTACAGGAAGGAGTAGACTATTTTTATTTTAACTGATGTAATTTTCTTCAGAATGATGGATTTATCGTATTCTATTGTCGTATTCTATTTTATGTCAATGTCAATGCTCATCACTCATCATCATCAACGTTAGTCATCAGTCAGCACAATAAGCTCTCTCTAGTGGCCAATACAATAATAATAAGACAATTTATTTTCTTACAATTACTACATCTTTTTTATTAAACAAATTACACGTTAGCGCAGAAGTGTGGTACATATTTATGCTCATTGAATATTATTATTATTCCTTTTCGTGTTTTACTGTAATAATAATAACGTATGTTTGTACGAAATCTTTGATGATGATTAAAAATTTAAATTCAATCTTTGCATGAAGAGGTTTTCTTATTCGGTACAAGAATGCACTAATCGTAAGTATGGCTGGAATCGTGTAACTTTTAATCCTGGCTTAAGTCCGGTTTACCACTGCTAAAAGCAGTCTTAAACCAGTATTAAAAGTTACACGATTCGGTCCTATTATATGTATATTTCATCCAAGATCCTGTAGCCAAATTTTCTTATCACTTTATGCATCCTGTTGAAAAGATTTGTATGCAAAATGCATCTGTTTTACACAATTGTGTCCGTAAAGAAAATGATTACACGCATCATTGTTATCTCGTACGAAAAACCAAACTCCGTTCCAGCGAGCCCTCATTCTGTATTCTACCTTTTCCTATTACAGGCAAGGACGACGATGACGAACACGATCATCCTCTAATTATCATTACAGTATAGAAAATGCACATTTTTCTTCACAGCATATATGCATACTCCTAGGTATGTATGTGTCCCACTTTATTTTACGCCTTTACGCTCTCTCAGGAATCGGAGGTGGAACAACAAAAGCGTTACTACTACACATGTGATTTTGGCAGGCTTATTGTAAAGAAAGGGTTAAACGTACATAAGTTAGCGTACCGTAATGTATGAGAAGTGAAGATGCAGACAAGGAACAAAAATTGTGCCATCAGTGCGTATTATATCGTGTACTTGCCTTTCCTTGTGCCATCCCATAACTTTGCTCTATATATTGGATAATTTCGTTTTCCTTCTGCTTACGTCTGTTGATTGATAGAGTAGTGTTGATGGAATATAAAGAGAGAGAGAGAGAGAGGGATAGGGAAACAAGCAGTCGGATAGTTTACCTAACCACTACTGGCCTTGAGACAATCCAATACAACATTATAATATTACCTATATGTCATTATCATTTCAAAATACCAAAATTAATAATGTGGTGTATTTTCCAGGGATTTTGCAAAAAAGACAAACTACAGCAGAATGTAGTAAGAGATTGATTTTTCTGAGTTAAGCAAGTTTTTTGCAATAAGTGCAAAAGTGAATCACCATTACGGCTTAAGAAAATGCAGTTTTGGTTAAAATAAAAATCTTGTCTAGGGCTATATCAATGTGAGTGATAGCAGTCAGTATTGGACTGCCAGTTAAATGTAAAACTGGATTTGAGGTTGCGAATATTTGGCGTACGTGAGCAGGATACTAAAAATACGTTTGAGATCAGCATTGGTACTGTATATTTGCACGTGCAAAATTAAAAAAGAAATTATTAAGGCGTTTGGTTCAGCCTGATATAAATTTTAAGATGGAACAACTGCCAACGGAAACGAGCAGTGAAAGTTGTTCCCTTCCCCCCACCCCGGGAAAGGGGAGCTACGACAATGACAATGACACCATGGAACAGTTTCTTTCAATAAATGACCACGATTCGGATACAGAGTTTACCAAGGATGGCGTGGATAATACGCCTCATTGTCAAACTGGATCAGTAGTACCTACAGTACAAAGTGAATCTCCCATGTTCCTCCTGAACAACAATGGAGCAATGTGCATGGAGTTTTTAGAGGACCAAGGGCGAGAAGATAACTTTACAGATCTTGATCTGATCTGCTGTGATGGGTACATTCAGGTTCATCGCTGCCTTCTCATGGGAGCCTCAAAGTTTTTCAGGGATTTGTTGATAGATAAGGTAATTTAAAATAAATGAAGTTATTATATGAGAAAAATGATGTTGTTGTGTGATAGCAATGATAAGCAGTAGTGGAATTTTACTGTGTGCATTGTGTAGGACATAATGGACACAACTGCCATCACTCTATCAGATGTAAGTGTTCGGCATTTACGACAAGTACTAGCAATCCTATATTCTGGGAGGGTGTTAATCGATGGATGTGACGAGGTGGAGGTGTTTGAGACAATGAATCTTCTGGGCCTTCCGGTGGAGAATTTGTTGTGTCGAAATGCCAAAGTGAGCGATCTAGATCATACCTCTGTTCTCAGACACTTGGCCGGTGAAAATGACACTGAGGAAAGGCTCTGTGTAGCAAAGGAGTTGAAGGAGAACGTTATAGAATCAGAGAAATCAACGGGTGCTGAAGGTAAAATACCACACAACGACACACGTTTTGTAGCGGTGGACATAAATTTTTGGAAACAATGTGGAAGTGCTAAAATAACATAATAGTGCTGTAGGTACATAATTTTTGGGGCACTTATTGATTTTATTGAATTTTGTGGAAACTTAGCAGTGACTACTGGAATGAAAGTGAAAGATGAAACTTTAAACAAGGATGAGTTGTGCATTGACGACAGCGTTGGCAAGAAAGGAGAACCTGGTAAAATGCAATTGTGATTAAATGTTTAAAAGTATTCATTTGGTCTCACAATTAGAACAATATTAGTAGTCTTTCCATTACTCCCATTAAATTAGTCATTCTGTTATCATTTTAAGGCGACTCGATTCCAGTTGAGGGCGGTCATGATGACAAAGAAGATAAAGACGATGATCATTTACAACAAATAACATCTACCACTGGGGATTCAGACTCCCTCATCGACACTGTTCCACTCATCTCGTCTGATGATGCTTCTACGCCTCAGCAGGAACTAAAGCACAATGATTACGGCATCAAAGCATATCCACTGAATCTCAACGATGGTGCAAAAACGGTGGTTTTAAAGTAAAAAGACGAATACAGACTTTAAGATAAAATATGCCCTTAGTAATTTAAGTCTAATTTCTTAACAATGTGAATGGTGCATTTATATAGAAGTCACGATAAAAGTACCGACATGGGGAAAGATCCAGCTCCTATTAATACAACTGAGGACACTGATAATACTAACGAACGTACTTCAGACGATGAAATGACGGACAATCAATCCAGTGTTGAATCCGTATCTGCACCACTTCCCATATCTTCTGAACTGGACTATTTAACTTTTGAGGAGGCATGCAAGGATTTGCAAATGCAGGTGGCAAAACCTATATTGGCAAACGTCACACCACCATCAGCAACTGGGGGCGGAGGGCATGAAATGACACTACGGAAAAGAAAAATGGTGAGCGGGTTGACATTACAATTTAATAAATATTATTTTGTAATAATGAGGTGGTCAAAGTCAATGTTAATGGACCTTTTTGTTCTACTGTAGAATGACTCTCCCGAAAACACTAACAAAGTACTCAATGCAGGCAACTCCACTAACGAGCCCAAGAACGCCAACATTCAGCAAAATAACAATAAAAAGAAAAAACAAACTCCAAAAACACGAAAAAGGGCAGCTTGCAGTAACGGGACCAATTCTGCAAACGAGAACGATGAAGACGATGATGCCGAATTAAAGGATAAACAAGTCACTAATCAAATGCCAAAGGGCAAATCTCAGGATAATCCTAGTCAGAAGCAGCGAAGAGTTTCCAATCAATCTTCTAATACTAGCAGCAGCGAACCAAATACTGAAACGGTAACAGCACAGCCGCTGTTGCCATTTACTCGTGTATTTTTAGAGGTTAGGGAGGTTTGCGGGATCAAGTACAACGTTTACGGTTATATGGATCAAGATAATCGCGTTGAATCCGGGAAAATGATAGCCGTTGTGGCTAGCACGGATAAAATCAACAAAACTAGTTCCTTAGTTGAGAACAATTAATGAGTTTTGGTACGAAAAACAAACAGTGTATTTTAAACGAAATAGAAAATCTTCATGAAAGCCAGATTTTTACCTGATGTGAGAGTTTATGATTTACAACGTACAACTTTATGAAATGACAGAAAATGATTTATTCATGCGGTATATATAACCTATATATTCAATATATTTTTAGAATCCTGACCCTTGCTAACCAATCCCAAAATATCTAGTTTGAATGGAACGTGTGACTGAAATATGAAAATATTTACAGATTAATAATAATAATGTTTATGCCAATAATATGTATTTTCCCTAAGCTATTATTACCTCAGACGAAATCGCACAGTAGCTTAGTTAGTTTAGTGATATGTTTGATGATACTTTAATCATTTTTTGTTGTAAGCTTGTGTAACTTTACCTTTAAACGTTAACAAATAAAACACACTTTATTTCATGTGGAAAATTACGTGATCATATCAGTTTAATAATTGTTTAATTGTTATTATCATTGACATAAAAAATTCTTGAAGAGCGTATCTGCTCATACAAAGGAAAACTAACTACCTTATTTACAATATCTATCTGCCTTCATTTTCGCACGACGATCCAGCAATGTTTCATGAAGTGAGCCATCCAGCCTTGCCCTTCGAACTTCTTCACTATCCTCTTTGCACAAACGCATTTTCTTATCTTGGAATTTTTGAAACTTTTTCCTAGATATAAACATTAAACGACAGAATACAATAATTATAAAAAATATTCAACATATTTAACTATTAGCCTTTTTGCTTGAATTATGGACTTACACATAATTTATTTCAATGTCACGTATACTTCCTCGTTCTTCTGTAGGCGTATCATCATCGTTTGAGACCTTTTCCATTTGACATCGCATTGTCACCATTTCACTGTCTCCAGCTTTCCGTGTTTTAGCTACAATGGAATCGTCGTCCGGATCAGATGACATGAAATAACCATTGTGGGCAAGGATAGCCATTTTCCCATCCTGTAAAAAAATTGTTATTAATTGTGAAATGAACACATAATTTATGAGGGAGACATTAGGTAGGAAATACCACGGCTTACTTGAAAAACCGGCTCCCATTGCTCATGAGCTCCAACAGCATCCGACCTTCCTATAATTGAACCATCCTTTTCAACTCCCAAATATTTTCCGTAACCAGACTTGATTGCAATTTTATCATCATTAATTCTAATCGCTGTAAAAATTTCTTCCGGACTGGGAGCATCTCCTTCGTCGTGTGGTCCTCCTAAGGTAAAACTACCGTCATCCAAGGATTTCATGTAAGTGTGTTCCCGAAATTCTAGAGCCACTGCTCCCACAATTTCTTCAAACTTTATTGCTGCCCACCAACCGCCTAAAATGTTATATAAAATTATTTAGGTAGACTGGTACACAATAAAACATCAACTCACATCGTGTCAGTGCTTTCAAATCTACCATGTTTCTTAGTATCGTCTTCAATCTCGTTACGTTTGGAGGAGGATGAACCTCCTGGTCCTCCACCATCTTCCGCCTTCCTTTTCTTCTTTTTCGGAACTCTGAAAATATGATTACACAAACACACAATGATGCGCTGACAATAAACATTATTATTATTATTCCCAAAAGCGACCACTATTTTTTCACTCACTTTTTCTCCCCCTTCAACTTTAACTTTCCGCCCTTTGCCAGAGAGTACATACTTGACATAACTAATATACTAAGTAAACTATAAATTTGAAATAGAATTACTTGTAATTAAACTCGCTTGGTCATCATTTGTAACAGTTAAAAATCAAAATATCATGCAATACACAAGTTTGCTTTTGAGACTTGTCCAAAATGTGTAAACAAGAACAAGAATAGAAGAAATTAATTTGCTTACCCGCTGCAGTAGGCTTTCAGCTGCTATTCTGCTCAACTAGTTGTTTGTGTTGTCGTTGTGTACAAGTGCAAATGCAATGCTAACTTTTGCTGCAAACCAAAGGGTAAGAAGAATACGTGCTCAAACCATTCATTCACTCAAAATTAGAAATTTTCAAGATCAAATTTGTCAATTAAGTTTTTTATAATACAGGCAAAAAAGTATGAATCCTTATATTACTTACAACGAATTTATAATATGTCTTCCAGTTTTGTTTTTATGTTCAAGATCCGTTACACAATCTCTATGATTAATTACTCATAGAGATTGTGTAACTGTTTATGTATTTATGTACATCGCTTAAATACTCATCCTTTTATGATCGTTGATTGTATTGTTTTTTTTTGTTTTGTCAACTGCAACGTGTGGCATGTTGCATGTGTAGTTTTATTTATTGCATTCGTTTTTCAAAATGCTACTATTTCAAAATCTAACACATTATTAAAATATTTTACGTTTTTTTGTATAAAAACGGTTTCATGTTTGCACGTTATCAAGTACAGGAGTGTGCCAAATTGGCACTGCCAATGGACCTCCATCATAAATCATGAATGAGTAAACAACTAGTGTCAACTGACCCAGTTTTAGTGCTGTGAAGGACCAGGCTGAGAATAGTTTAAAGTTGATTTGCGTTGTTCCAAAAGATGCCGGTGGTCTTGTCAGTTGTAATATAATTAGTGAGACGCATACTTTTCACTGACATTACATGATGGTAATTTTATGTGCTCATTTCGAAGCGACAATACTATTCATCAATGAGCAGTAAGTAGGTGTTGTTATTGTTATTACATGTTACGTACTATTATTAAATAAAAGAATCAAGAGTGAGCAAGGCAAGGGTAAACTTGGCTTTGGCTGTGTATTATTATTATTGTTATATGGCGACATGATGATTACTAATTTATAATTATTTACTAAAATTTTAATTTTATACACAAGTTCCACATACTCGACTTTGCATTGTAACTCTTCGACTAAAAATACATTTACATATAAACTTCAAACCTTATATTATTATATTGCATTTTATTTAGCTCTCTATTGGTTTCGTTCTTTTAGAGGTCAACATTCACATGATCATCGTCGTCCGTCACTGTCACAGAAAAAATTTGTATGGCAAACTACAGATTTAGCTCTCTATTGGTTTCGTTCTTTTAGAGGTCAACATTCACATGATCATCGTCGTCCGTCACTGTCACAGAAAAAACTTGTATGGCAAACTACAGAGTAATATATGTGTACAAAAAATTAGATTGTGCAGTTGCAGGTAGTGCAGATTGGAAAAATTTCGGTATGCATATGGCATATATGCACCTAGTAAATCAGAGCCAGGAGGTAGTAAACCAGCATGAATTTTTAAACGTCAAGTAGAACTTTTCTTCTTCTAACAATTATTGCCAATCACAAGATAAAACACAAGCTCAAGGTGTATTTTAGTTTATAGTCAGTAATGCAGCATAAACAAAAAGCTGTGAGTGCCATAAACGTCCTTTACGACAACGCGATAACGACAATGTCAAACTTATGCAATTAAGTTATATTCTAAAATTAGCTGTTACGTTTTAATTTCACCCAGAAAATCACCTCTAATTGCTTCTTCTGCTCACGCTTGCCGAACGAAACATTATGAGCACGCACGCGCTAATGCATGTGTATACCGTACCATTAGGGTATGTCAATTACAAAAATCCCTTTAAAATTGACACCTCTTACATGACGCTATAATAATAGCACCACTCAAGTCTCAAACCTTTATGCCATCATCATCACAATACAATACCTCCACAGTGTCCATCCACCAAGAAACTACAATAAAGTTGACATCTCCATCTTAGGTTACCTAATAAATAATAAAATGTAAAGCTAAAAGCATGATGTGTGATTTATGATTGTCGTTTTCGTTTGTTGTGTCATTTCTAAACATTGTCATTATCATGCACCATGAAACTTTGTACTGTGCTTAAATGCTTGTGTTCATCTAAAAAAAATGTAAATTATAGACATGTGACAAAACAAAGTTTACAAAGTATGGACAAGAAAATGTCCGTTAAAACTTGGACATGTGTCATAATGTCAGTCAATCCAATAGTTCACTTCATTATTATTAGTATACAACACCTTGCATTGCATTGCACATTATATGTGTAATATTTGCACTTGCTACGGCGTTATTATTATTTTTTGCCCTGCTTATTATTATTGTCTTGCCTTGCTATATTGTGTCTTAATGCAAAAGCGGCAAAGCACCCTTTACACAAATATTTAAGGTGTGTGGAAACTTGCACAATCGTTTTTTGTAGTTTAAAGGTCTTTCATTTCAATTTCATTTTCAATGACCGCTACAAGTTTGGTTCAACATAGACATACAGACAGCTTGTTGGTTGAGGTTACTTTTTGTGACTCAAATTGATTTTAAACTAGGTTTTTCGTGCTGATGCTGACCATGATGATGATGATGATGATGCGTGGTGTATGGTCAACAGTAAAGTTATAAATTGCTTGCTACTGTTGATATTATATATTCCGCATGCATAATGCAAAATAATATGAAGTATAGTGTAAATCTAAGTGTAAACGTATATTTGTACAACACCAAACATTTGACGAGGAGAACTACAAACAAGCTTGTTTGCATTCTGCGCAAAAAAAAATCCTCTCATGATGATAATTGTCGATGGAAAAGGATTATTTGTTGGGCTAAAACGAAGAAGACGAAGTCAATGAATGATGTAACGGGGACTTTCCTTGTATGTGTGTATACAAGGATTGTTTTGCGACGTATATGTGTGTAAAAATATTTTTCAGTTATTGGTGAACTGAAATTATGACTATATTTTAAGAACACATTGCATTGTTAATCCATCTTCTCTGCACGTCCTCTCCATCTTCATGTTGATACATCGTCGTCATCGTGGGCCGTTTCTTTTGTTTGACAATACGCGTGTCCTCCTGACGCACTGCAGTAAACTTGTCATCAAAATCGTTATCATCGTCAGCTACCGTCATCATTACTCCACGCACACTCACAACATTGTAATCATCATTTTAGAAGAAAATAAGATGACAATGATAAACCTAAACCTGACTAATGCCAATACCAACCGTGAGATAACATGGAGGTTTCATGTTTAAGGATGGCATTTGACGTAGGCAATATAAAAGTAAAAGCTTTTGAAAAATCTCATTGGTAATCTGACTTGGGATGTGAGTGGTGTTGGACGGAACTGGCGTCTTGAACAGCTTCCATTGATTTTTGTCATTTAAAAAAACGTGGAACCAATAACCGCATAGGCATAGGCTCTTTAAGGCCTTTCAATAGAAACCATGAAATTGCTATTAATTTGTGTTGTGCTAGCGCTGGTGACCGCTGTAACGGCACAGCGTGGTGGATTTTTTCAGTCACTGTCCAACCTGTTTGGTGGAAATAATAACAATAATAATAATCGTCAGCGGGGCAATTCTGGATCCCGGTACCCTCAGTGGTTGGACACAAGTGATGGAAGGTTTGCCAAATTTAATGGACCAGTACGAGGTATACCCCGAGACCACGGAGGGGGCAGATTTGGTACGTTTAACACAAATTGTAATTTACATTATAATATGAATTCGACAATACCAATACGGTCTTCATTAATTTATATTTTTACAGGCGCAGCCAATTGCCTACTTTGTCCCAACGGGTTTTAAATAAACAACGAACGTGGTCCATCCCCTACGCCACCTTAGGTCATCCATCCCCTTCCCCGCTGCAGTGTGTCTTCTTCGGTGGCGGTGACAATGATTAAGCTCATCTCTCTGTTTTTCCCCTTGAGTGTGTACTTGTCAGTTAGTTAATGGCGACTTTTCAAGTGTCAAATCCGTTTTAAATGATGATGATGTTGGCACTTCTTCTTGACCATGAGCTAAAAACTTGGTTGCTTTTATGAACTTTTTCAATTGTATAATAGTGGTTGCTTCTCAATAGTGACTTAATCTCACCGGAGGACATATCCGCATTCATGTTCATCTTCATCCCAACAATATAAATATTAATAGGTATTTAGGTATTGCTGGCATTATTTTGTAGTATTTGAGTCAACAATGCCAATACGATTATCTATCATATCGTTTTCATTGTCATTTGCCGTCTTCTTTAGCACCTTTTACAGCAAACATAAAGCATCGGCGATGCATCCGTCAATCAACCAGTATTCCCATGCAATTGAATGAGTCGTGTGTTTTGGTATAATGTAGCTTGAATCTTTTAACAAATACTATAAATAACTATATAGCCTAGTATGACTATATACTTTAAACGTGTGAAATTGAATAATGTAATCGTGTGTCTCCCTACTTCTTGCCTTGGCAAGTACTAATGGACGTTTAATGTGCGTGTCCTTTGTATAAAAAAAACGAAATGTAGGATTAAGAGGAAAATGTACCAAGTATGTACTAATATTTGTTATTGCAGTTTTTGTACCTTTTTGTACACTTAATTTATATTTTTCACTAACAATGAATTGCAAATAAATCATGCAAGGTTGAAAAATGGAGAGATTTTATAATGCTACTTGGTTTAATTTGCATTTATTGAATAAAAGTATAATTTGTCCCTGTCCGTTATGTGTCTCTCCCTTACCGTTATTTTCAAAAGAATATTCTCTGTACGAGTTTATTAATGACAATGCCACAAGGAATCGAATGCTGTATCACAACAGCATTCGTTTACTTGGAATATTATTTTACAACTTGTAATGGAGGAATCACATTATTAAAGCGTACAGGAGGCACTATGCAGATTTAATTTTGTTGATCAAATCAAACTTATTTCTGATTTTTTTCCATTTTTGCAATTTACAAATGACGCACACTCTTGTGTATTTAAGTAATTAAGATTATGGCATCACACCATGGTTGATGGTGCACTTAAATTAAATCCCTCCCACATTTTTACAGTAGCATTAAAACTATCATAACACGTTACGGCTTTGAACATAAGTCTAGGCTCAAATGTTTTTGTATTTTAAAGACAAAAGGAGAATAGAAGCTGTAAAATTCTGAAGCTAAGGTGTAAAATTCTGTCGTCAAAATCGTTACGGAATTTTTTTCAAGTTGTATCGCTAATGGAAGATGTGATGTGGTGAACAGCGTATCTTCTACATCCAAAATGTATAACCACAATATGCTAATTAAGACTGACTGAGACATTATTATAGGTGACAGTCAAGAAAAGATTATGATGTTGAATTAAATATCTCGTCACGTCACTAGAAATGGCTACGGAGCTACATGTTATTTAACAGTTTATAAACATAACTTTCAATTGATGTTAGGCTGTATGGGTTTAAAGTGGGAAGGTTTTGATGAAAGGACTTTAATTTATATTATGGTTAAGTATAAAAATTGAAAGATGACGGTAAGCAATAATGTTTACTTTTAGATGTGTGGATAGCATCATTTGTAAATCGAAAAATGCTATAAACCAATATGTAGTAGCCGTACGTAAATTTATTATGCTTTTTTAAATCGTTTAAGATATCCAACTTATTGTTCTGCTTAACGTTATATTAAGCTAACGGTTTAATTCTCATTCATTATTAATTCATTGGAA
>JAHZNB010005481.1:0-53350 GCA_027744295.1 Callyntrura guangdongensis
ACTTCGTCACTTTGCTACTATTACTGTGTATGTTTATTATAGAGACACACACGACAGGAAAAAACAAGGAAAAGTGATATTTGTAAGAATAAGAATATAAAACACAGACAACGGAGACGGAATGGTTTTTACATAAACATTACATTTACATTGGTCTTCCAAAAGCATGAATGGCACAATAATCAAACGCTTTATTTTTAAAAAATCACAAATTAAGCGCACAAAAAGGGACAACACCGCTACAAAGTAGGTAATTACTGTTGACCCCATGAACATCATATTATTAATATAAAATTAAAATTATTAATATAAAATTAATTATGATTGTAAGGTCATGTAAATGAGTTGTTTCAATATCGGCAAAACCACCAAAATGTAAAACATACTACCGACGTGGAATATTCTGACGCTGTCTATTTGTTTTTATATTGAAAAAGAAACTCCGGAGCTAATGCCCGTAAGAGTGGAGAAACTCCGAAAGCATATGCTCAGTAGGTAAGCAAGGCAAGTCTATTTAAATAAACCTGCTATAATTGCAGCAGTAGAGAAAAGTTTTGTATTGATAAAATCTGATTGAATTGATAAAGACCTGATTATTTTGTCTTTTCATTTGACCTATTATCGCTGTACAAAATTTGAGCTAATTTGGATAAAGTTTAAATTTTGACCCCAAATGAGTCCCTGGGGGTTGACCAAATGTGCTGAAATTGAACCCAAGAAATGCCACTAATCTAAGGCACTTGTGTGCCAAATTTTAGTCAAATCGGCTGAAGCGTCTGGCCTGTAGAGTAGAGCGATGACGGAAACGCTCTACCATTTAACGGGCGAACATCATTAAGTTTTTTATCGAATGATACTTACAATTAGATGATTTTCTAGACCAAGATTTCATACATCGTACATCACAAAATAAAAATCATATAAAAGAATTGGCGACAGAGGTGAGTGGGGCTAGGGGACGGCACGAGTAATCACCTATGTCTATGAGTGGGACCTGACACCGCTCAGTGGATAGAACCTGACAACCTGACATCGGCGTGTCTGATCAACCTCTATTGAGTAAACTATCAAGCAAAATATTGATAGGAAAATTTAAATATTTACAACCAAAACATTCATTGTGATACATTTTACTTACTTCAAACCATTTATGTAAAATTGAATCTGCCTTTGTTCACCTTTATTCTTGTAACGAAAATATAAATATAAATTGACGCTAATGTAATATACTTTCTTATAAATACTTAACTTAATGAAAATTTCATCGTTTACATGTAGTCACCAACTTTTTCTGAATATAACAAAAAGCATAAAACCATCAGAAAAAGCATGGTTTGAAGAACCCTAGTTATGGGTGTAGTTCTGTATGTACATGTAGATAGCAAACTATACTATGCTACCAGTGCACAAGTGGTTTTTTTTTTAAATTTAGGCACATGTTATGCGAATATAAGATTCATCGTGTCCGTACGTCCGCCGTAAGCACGATAACTTGAAGGGAAATGAATTTTGAAATTCTGTTTTTGCCAATTGATAGGTATGGTCAATGGCTCGGTTGAGTTCGAAAATGGGCAGTTGGGTCAAATCGGGGGTCAAGCCTTGAAATTTGTTTGGCTGATTTTAACGCCAATACTGAATGCATGTGCCTACTTTACAGTTTACCAGACTTTTATTCACCTTACCTGTAAAAGTTTTGTGGTTTTCCGATATATTTGGTTGTTATGTCGTAAGCCGTGTTACAGAGCCGAGATTACAATAGAGTGTGTATGGAGTACGCACACTAGTAAATACATAAACAAGACTTTCTGAGAGATAATGGGCATGGGGACGTTTAAGACAGGTGAGTAAAATGAGGGAATTTTGAGCAAATGGAAACAAAATAGGGAGGCCTTTAAGATTCTTTTCTGTTTTTCGTCTCCGGCTGATGCTGATGGATGATACTAAATCGAGTGACGGTAAAAAGTAGTAGCACGTGTAATGGAAGTGAAACGAAATGAACGAATAGAGTAAAAAGGGGACAGTGTTTAAACCATTAGTTTTCGTTCTGATTATTGAGAAATTAGATGATAAAGTATAAATGTGATAGCAAAAGATACATGTAATAAATTAACGGTGGCAGTGCAACGAACAAACAAGAAATATTTATCTTGGAGGTAGAGAGGTAGAGTCACCTTGTTAAGATCAGAACTACCCCTGGCAACTTGCTACCGGTGACCGGAGAGGGCAACAATAGCAATAATGAGACTACGGTGTGCTGGAGAACTCCTCATTAACGGAATGAAAATTGGAGGTTCGTTTTTGCTGAAGCAACAACTTTTGGGTTGTCGAAGAATATCTACGTTTGTCCGGTTTAACGAGTACTTGACGCAAAGAAGGGAACAAGCATCGAAGTCATTATTGATTCAAATTGCAAACGCTCATGGTGCTGAGGAAGTACGGGACTTTTTGCAGGCGAGATATGGAAGACTAGAATCGATATATTATTACACACTTCCAAAAAAGAGTAAAGGTTCTTCATCTTCGCCAAGAGGAGGAGGGGACAGTAGTGTTGATTCCTTCGGAGGTGCAGCTAGTCAGCGGGATCATCACTGGGTTTTGGCTGAGTTCTCGTCAAAACAAAGTGCGCTTGAGTGTATTTCCAGCTGTGAGCATAATGAAGGAATACTGCCGTTTCGGTCGTCAATGCTCTACTACCAAGGGACATCTTTAAATGGAGCTGATGGACAATTTAAGAAAGGGAAAACTGGTGCAGTGAGTTGCAACAGCTCTGGGGGTAAGGAGGGTCCTCCTATTCAAAAGAAAAGACTGATAGACAATACGCAGACGCCAGATTTTAAAAAAGGAAAAACCCTCAGTGAACAGTTGAAAATATTAGAAGAGACTTCAAAACTCTCAGAGTTAGGGATTCGGGTTCGATTTTTTATAGCGTCACAATTGGAACAGGCATTTTCTAATTTGTTTCCCAGTGGATGCGTTCTTCCATTCGGATCCACAGTATCTGGAATTGGGCGGCAATCCGGAGATTTGGATCTAGTGATGGTGGCTGATGGTCGTGAAATTTTTCCCGAGAGTTGTAGTTTTAACTATAAAAATAATACAGGAAGTACTGGAAAACTGCTGTTTCAATCGAAGATTATGACAGCTGCAAATTCCTCCAATGCACGCTTTCAAGCTCAAAGAGTAATGGAAACGATGGCAGATGTAATCCAACTGTTTGTTCCCGGCTGCGCACACGTTCAACGTATTCTTCAGGCCAGAGTTCCAATTCTGCGATTTTGGAGTGACTTTACTGACCTACAATGTGACCTATCGATGACTAACTCGTAAGCAATATCGAGTTAAACACATGTGCATAAATTTTAGTCGTTGCTTCTTATTTTGACTCTATTGTGCTTAAATATGCATGCGTTATGCATATTTATATATGCATTTAAACAAGCGTCGTAATTAAATTTACGAATATATGTCATATGTTGTACCTAAACCATTCTAAGGTTTTCTGTCTTTTTGTTAACAGGAGTGGTGTTCATATGTCCGAACTAATATATTTAATGACTAAATTGGAACCAAGATTTTCAACGTTGCTGTTTACCATTCGCTCTTGGGCATCTGCGAGGAAAATAACAAATCCGGTTCCTGGTAGGCAGCCGACTAATTTCATGTTTGTCCTCTTGTTGATATATTTTCTGCAGCGGAAACAGCTATTGCCCACGCTGGATATACTTTTTAACAATGCAGGTATAGATTTAAAACATTCTCAATTTTTCTTGTAGTGAATCTATAAATATTAACGTGCTACATAATGATTTTTTGATAGAGAGATGGGTATTAACTCTCTGCCACTTGGACAGTTGTGTCCCCCATTTTCAGTCATTTTTTTCTTGATATATACACAGTGGAATAGCGTCGAAGCAGAAAAATGAAATGGGCGAGTATAATTAATAACATATTGGTTAAGAAATTTGTTAGGTTTCTTAGACCAATCCCATAGGGACTTGTTTCCAATCTCTTACATTCCCTTATGTCACTGGAACGATGCAAAATAATACACCCACAATTCCATTTCACAGTGTTTTTAAATATGGGGTAAATGGACAAGTTGGCATTGTTGTTATGCTTTGTGATTAGCCTCTTTTCCTACTTTATAATAAAAATTGTTTCTTGATAAGTGCTTCAATGTTATCAACAAAGGTGCAAAGCATCGGTCCAGCTAGTTTTGTCACATTAACAGCACACTCAAATAAAAAAGCTTAATCGCTGCGACCCCCCGGGCGTCGACCAAATTTGCTGAAATTGGATAAAGTTTAATTTTTGACCCCCCGAATGACCCCTCGAGGGTTTACCAAATTTGCTGAAATTATATCCCAGAGATGCCACTAGCCTAAGGTACCTGTGTGCCAAATTTGAGCCAAATCGGCTGAAGCGTCTGACCTGTAGAGTGATGACAGACGGACTGACAAACACGCTAATCTTAATACTCCAATGAAATAGATTTCATCGGCGTAATAACATACTATACCGTTATTATCACCGTTTACTTAAAAGATTCGATATTCTTGTTGACATGATTGTTTATAAATAGTTGCAGTATCACACAGTCTGACAAATCTGTAAATCTTTGACACATAAAGTGTTGCATTAGTTAATATACCTGCATAAATGTTTAATGCTTATGAATTTCTTTGGTTGCATAGCTTTTTATTTAAATCACAGAGAAATATATTCTATAATTTTGAACATCCGCTCCGCACTCCGCACCTCTGTATTTTCAAAACACTTGCCATTTGTGTAAATAAATTACTCTAAGAATTAAATCATTTAAATGCAATGGCTAACCACATACAACGTTTTGGTTAACTGAACTTTAAAATGCAAAACATGAATTACTATATTTAAACATGTTGTGGGGATTGAATTTACAACTCACAATTAACAAATTTTTCATCTATTTATCCCACACTTCGTAAAAGACGAAAGACTAGTTGGAATACGAATGAGACGTCCCGTCAAGTTGATACAACTGCTACCGCTCTATCATTAAGCGTTTTATTGATTCTCCAGCAACTTAGATAATACAATGAATGGCGATGAACATGGAAAATAATTTATTATAGACCAATTCATTTTATCAGTCAATCAATCTAGATAGTCTTTCTAAGTTATTATAGTATTCTCATTTCTCATCACTGTAGTATCCAATCATTGCTCGTGGTAGCCTTACTCAATCTAAAGTATAGATTTTCCCTAAACCACCAATTTAAAAATCTAATCTACAATCTACGATGGGTTGTTTGACAATCTAGTACTGATTTGTATTTGGCGCTTAGTAGGTTGTCAGTTGTTAGTTAGCCTTTCACGATTACGCTTATGCAACAGACATTGTTATTGTGCACAATGTGATTAATATATATAGTTGTATATGACACGTACTAAGTGTCCTACGCAACCCCCTGATTCTGAAACTTCCTGTTTCCGTACTGGCAACATGTCAGCATTTACAATTAATATCTTCACGAGCGGACTAAAAACTGCTGCTTGTCTTGATTGTATACGAGAAAAAAAGTTTGAAGCTTACACATACACCACATTAAAATCCGCTACGGGTTCATTTCATTTAATCTGTTTTTCATTTTCTCACTCTTCAATATAGATTTACAAAAGTTAAAATATTTTTCATATGCATAGGTTTAAATCGCATGCTCACTATATAGTTCTGACATGACAGTAAAAATTAGAAATGTTTTCCAACTTTCAACTGTTGATTTGTTAGAACATGTAATAGAAAAATACCTTATTAACGTGTATAGAGGCAGTAGTAATGCAATTCTTTCATTATAGTCGCCATGGGGTATCTTGAGGTTTTGAACATTTGACCAAAATGCATGTAGGTAGGTATGCAACAATCGTAATGTCATTTCAAGGATGTTTCTAGCTTCTTGTGAATAGCGTTTATGGAATATTGGAACATATTTTTTTACCATTCCAACGGTGTGAGAGCACCAAAGTAGGATACAAAGTAAATTTAATGCTGAAAACAAGGTCTGGTCTGATCTTTCTGATTGATTGTCTCAGGGGTTCATCATGTTCGCTTCATTTTATGCTTCACTTACTCCTAATACTCGGTTACAGGTTGAATTAACCTGATTTTAAAAATCAACCTCAGCGACTATTTTTGGAAGAACGATTTTACTATATGACTTGTTGGTGATATCTCTTGTTTTAATTGTATTCCTGTACCTCAGAACACAAGCTAGTAGAAAGCCTTTAATTTGGCCGGTACATCTCCAATCTCAGTTGTGGCGATACATCTTTTTTAACCTGTACTAACGTAAAATATGGGAGAAACGTTAATTAATTGTAATATTATTATTGTAATGATTGTATTTGTTACAGCGGTAAAGGATCAGCGTATAACAGCGGATGGCATTGATTGCTCCTTTTTGCGAGATCGGGATCAAATTTTGAAGCATTTCACACCCCGATTAGATCCCCCAGAATCCATAGCCGAGTTACTATTTGACTTTTTTGAATTTTACTCCGAGTTTGACTTCAACTCTAAAGGAGTATCGTTAATTACTGGAGCATCTTGGGGGAAACCGGACACTGGTCCGTTGTATATTCAAAATCCACTCGAACGTCATCTAAATGTTGCTCGCAACGTTTCCAAGGAGGAAATCTCTCGGTTCAAAAGTAAGACAAAAGAATTTCTTTACATGGGTAAAGGAATGAACATTCTTCGATCAGCAGAGGTTGTATATGCTCCAACAAAGGCAAAAATCACATCTTCCTCAAATTCTTGACCGACCACTACGTCCTCCAAATCATCATATTTTTGATTTCTTCAAAGGTGAATGCTGCTCTGCACTGTGGAAGCTAGAAACATCATGGCACACAGTACACAGTCAACCTTCAACTAATGAAGAACAAGTTGTTACTATACAGGAATTACTCCTGACCCCAACTCTGGATTCTAACCAACATCGGGGGGCTTCCTCAGACCAAAGACTGCAAATGAAAGAGCTCTTCACAAAATAGTCTGTTTATGTACCATTGTACCATAAGTGCTTTTTTGCCTTCCTGTATTTAATTATGACTTTTATCTTTTACTAGTGGCGTTGTTCCTAGTTTTTATGAATAAGGAGATTATTTAAAAATCTATCATTATGGTGTAGGCGGACTAGCCATCTGCTGAAACTATTTTAATTTATCAAATAAAGACAGTGAAATTCGATTTACATAATAATTAATTAACCCGATTTAAAATCAACAAATTTTTTTTCTAGTCATTATTGTTTTATTTGATTGTTGTGTCCTTGCCTACTGTAAGAACCTAGACCCTTTATTGTTTCCAGTAATATTTTGCACGTGTGATGCTAGCTAATGTGAGAACAGCCAAAAATAGCCATATGCCTAGTCACTAGGTTTGATTTTAATGGTATATGAATTCGTTTCACCTAATTCTCTAGTAGCTTACGAGTTATAATTGGTGTCTTATATACGTACATATGTTTATTAATTTGTTTTCTTTGTAAATTAAGTAAAGTGAAGACAGTAAAATTCCTCATGACATAGGTACAGATATACAACCATAGTCACTAATCATGATATTCATAAAAATTGTTTTCATATACTGTATGTTATATGATTTAATGTGCCATACTAGATCATAACTCTGCAATTTATAGCTTTACGATTGAATCATAAACACATTTACAGCAAGTATTTATTCTCGTACATAAGTTTTGCAAGATACATATCAGAGCATATGCAATATGTGGGTATTGGTATTATGTATAGTAAAACAGTGTGCCTAATGCCCAAGAAACTTAATTCATGTTTACGTGTCACTAAATTAGTCATTTACCATCAAATCAGCACGTAGCCGTGTTGATATGAAATGATAAACACGCCATGCCATGCATGCGGTCATGCCATCCTTGCATCAATAAATGAATGCAAGGAGAAAAAATATGAACAAAGACTTCTCGGCTGTTTCACGTTGCCCCTAACATTAAATTTTCCCAGGCATTGAGGTAGCAGAAAACCCATGAAGGGCTAAACTTTGGAGCACACCATCATCACTATCGCGATGTGTGGCTGAGACCACATTGCCAAGTTAGCGTATCTCTATGAATTTCTTTCTTGCATAGGTATTTGCTGGTGGTAGCCAGCTAACCAGTGCCGTATCGCTCCCATGTACCTAACACCACCACCTCCACCTCCTTTACTTGAACTTAAATACACACAATGGCAAAGGAGAACATTCCTCCCATCATATCGTCCTCTTCTGTTGTCTATGAAACTGCACCAAGAAAACCTTCTTCAGAGCAGCACCAAAAGGAGTTGAACATAAAAAAACGGGGATACAACAACTGGCATATAGTCAGGCAAACAGGCAGGCCTCCTCGTCATCATCCCTTTTATCATAGCACCACCAAAAAGATTATTATTGCGCTTGCCGTCGTCGTCCTCGTTATACAACACAGCGCGCAGGTCCTGCTTTCCTTGTGTTGGCTGTTGCTATCCTCGCAATATTTTTTGCCGTTCCCTAAGAAACACGCTAAGGATGGAAGTACAGGCAAATAAAACAGAGTAAACGACTTCTTAAACTTCAACCTTTTATTTTTACGCACGGCACGGCAGAGGACAAGTTTCATTTGGCTAAAGATATATAGGAAAAAATTTTATCTCGCTTTTTGCTTTATAGCTCGTTGCTGGGGAGCAGCGATATAGCGAATAATGCAGCAGTGTTACCATTCACTGAAGTGAAGCAAGCGGAAATGTAATTTTTTGGTGTTATTTGCTTCACTAGGTTTACCAGTAGTGTTACTGCTAACTATGGTGGTCATACTGCTGGCATGCTAATGCTTGCCCCAATATTATGCTCGCTTATAGAGAGTGAGAGAAAAAAAACTCTGAACAGAGGAACGAGATAGGGGCTTCGCCCGTTTAAGTTATTCGCCTCTCTGACTTGTTCACGTTCGTCGTGGCTGCATGGAATGTTTCCAATATGCAATCCCAAAAGTGATGTTACACACAGAGCAGAGCAGAGCTTCGTTTTCCTACATGAACCATGGATGTGTAAACCACTCTTCGTAATGTAGTGAGTAAAGAAAGATTAACCCAAATGAGACGCCAGGACGACGGTGCGATAGACGATGTGGTATATTTTAACGTGGTTACCACGTTGTGTTGTCAGTTCGAGAATCATTTAGGTAAACTTGGCTAGTTTCATTATGAACTGTTATAATGGGGTTACATGTTGGCGCATTGTATGCAAATGTGGCAACCGAAAAAACGTTCATGCAACGGTGGTAGCGGTGAGTAAGAAACAAGGCAGGAATGTAACAATCATCCATTCAGAGAAACCATGAAGCGTCGCTTCAGAAGCGATTTTTCTGGAATGCTAATAGCATGGTCCCCTATTTCCTCGTAATATTTCAGAGATGTTTCAAAGAGACATGTTGCTTGTATTCTACTTGAGAATATCAATTCTACTTGGTTGAAGCTTGATACGTTTGCATAATCGGCTCTTCCAGGTCATTTAGAGTAGAATAGGCCAGAAGAAGAACCAAATCCTAGTTTTATGTTTCTATGATACTAAATTTCCACGACATTCCACCTCAATGAGCCACTACGGCTTTACTTTGCTAAAGTTTCGCATTCCTTGTCGACTCCTATGTCTATTCAATCAAACTGATGATAAGTAGCGAATGCAATTCTATCTGCATATGTGCAACAATTACAACTCATATTTTAATACAAAATAAACCTTGTGAACCATTCACAGTGAAGTAGCGAAAGCAAAATTGAAATATCAATTGAAAACAGCAAGAAAACAAAAAGGACACCTAAAACTAGTAATCAAAATTACATGTTAGATTCCTGAGATCATGGCCTGCGGAACAGGGGGGATAAATCCCCCCAAGATTCGGCAATTTAAAATTACAGGATAGGATTTTCCCCCTCTTGTTCCCCCTGCTTCGTCGGCACTGCCGAGGAATGCGAGGAGTCATACTTTTTCATATCTTTAGGTTTCATAGGGTACCTGTGTGCAAAATTTGGGCCTGATCGGATCATTGGCTGCCGATATATAGCGTCTCAAAGTTAAAAATGGACATGCTCTTATATATTAACGGTTTGTAATTAACAATTTACATCAGAAATTCGGGCACCACAATTAGATCGCATGGTCTGACAATTGGCGAAAACAAAATTTCAAAATTCATTTCCTTTCTCGAGATATCGCCAATGAAAAGTACACTTGAAAAGGCGAAGAGCCAAGAGTGTACAGTGTGCCTGTATGTCCCTTTATATGCCATTCCTAAAAACTAACTGTTTATAATTTTTCATAAGTAGCTTTAATTGCGATCCTTACATTACATTGGTTCAATTCTGTTATCATGGGGTTTTTGCATCTGCCTACTGCCTGTCTAGTGTAGGTAATTCATAATGCTTGAAAATGCAAGAAACTAATCGTAAGATCTATAATATATGTATTAACAGATAGCATACCGGACCGGAAATACCGAATAAACAGCATATTAAAATTGTACAGTTTGTCGTACGATATATTCGGAAAATATGGAATATTTGCAAATTGGTGACTTCGTCTTTCATGATCAATTATGACTCAAACAGCGAAAACTAACCCATTTAATGTCTCAAGCCATTTAAACTGACTCACGCGACTCACGAGGGAGACCATCGAACCAATACAGTGTTATCCCGTTTAAAATAACCTTTTCTTGTCAATTCGTATGCGTAGATTACGATAAGAAAGTAAAGCCCGTTTATTGATACCCTGGAAGTTCAAATGTGGTAGCAACGATATGCGTACCATAGATGATAAACACAGTTGAATGCACAGTTCAACGTGCTCTGTCTCTCAATTATTTTTATTAAGGTTTTTTTTTAACATTTTGTATGTTCTGTATATGACTTGATTTGTGTTGTGCAAGTTTCGAATAGATTTTTATAAGTGTCCAGCACATACATTTGAATCAATCGATGCCATGTACAAAGTACGAACACGTAAAGGTAAATGATCTACGCATAATTCCTTGGTTTTGTGCGTTGATGGCTGGTTACCCCCTGTAACCCAGTCCATATCCAATATACATTAGTGATGGGTGGCGTCTCAATGCTCAATATGGGGGACACTGATACCATTGTGATTTAATTTAATGTTTTGGTCAGGATGTGTACAGGTTCGTATCTACTATTAATTTCGGTAAAAAAATTATTTATTTTATCAAGTAATTTCTGAATGTCTATGTTTTCATTAATAGCTATTTGTTCAACTGGTGACTGTCTCTGTTTTAGCTTTTGCTTTTTTGCTATATAATCCTTATGGCAGTTTCGCACAGACAGAATGCAGGGGTGCATAATCTCCGTGAGCGAACCCCTAGCTAGGTTTCACAGTACGCGGTGTGTGGTGTGGAACGTTGCGCAGCTTAGATTTCATCCGCCTCCTGCTGCTCTTGTAGTATCATGAGATATATCAGCGTAAATTTTTTCGTATAAATATACATGGTTATACACACATACATAGATACATACATTTTTATTCAAAGCATTTTCTATGCTTACTTTTGTATAATATAAATTTCTTATAGGCCTATTGTGGCGTTACGTTTCATCGTTCGTTCAGTGCCGTGCAGTTACTAGTTTACCATTGCTATATATCATTATTAAATGAAGGCAAAAGAATGGCAAACCAACATTGCATTGCTTTTTGTATAAAAAATATTATCGAATATTGTGACTCGACTGCACTGAATGAAGTCAGCCAAGCCAAAAACTAAAACCGAAACGAAACCACACCAAATAGTACGAAGTCGACGACGACAACGAAAACGTCGTCGAGTACGACCAGGGAGAACAGCGATAAACCCCAATCCAACCCCATATATACTAAAAATGTTAACTTTTTAGAAAAAAAAACACCATTGTGTGTGTTTCTCTTCAGCACAATATAACATAACGCCAAACAAAACTGCCAAGCAAACAATCACCATCACGGGCCGACGATGATGATATGCACACAAGCAAAAAGGGGGAAAATATTATATGACGACGAACCCAACGAATGTCTGCCGTACCCGTGTAGCCGCCGTATCTTACCCACAGAACGAGGCATATCTCAATTTTATGCAGGACGAATGGAAAATGTAGCGATGATGATTAAGAAGAAGGCGGAGGAATTTCCATTCCTCTACCATGCGATGCATTCATATTTTTGGTATCTCACATTATATATTTACCTTCTCGCAAGTTTAACATTATATACGTGACCTGCTGCTGCAGCAGGATTGGGGCTTACACATACGTTTTACTATATATGCACTGGGATGATTATGATGATGATGATGATAAAATGTTCAAGATGAACTGAAGCACAGGATTAGCTTCAATTTTAAAAGCTGCTGCAGCTCTCGCATTGCCTTCCTTTCTCACCATCCATATATAAATATCCATTCCCATATAAATTATATAAATATAATTTAACATCGCGCATCGCTTCGGATCGCATCGTCTTCGTCGTCATTCTCTCTCTCTCTTTTTCTCTCTCTCTCTTAATTTTTTTGCTACACCACCAAACCATCCATACTTGCGAGTTTTGTATTGTATGCGAGTTAGAAAAACTACCACCAAAATACTGCACCTCCTCGTCGCTGTCCTCATCATCAACATCATTATCATAATCATCATCATCCTCCTTCTCCTGAAAGGCAAAGAGAGGAGCAAAAAGGAGAGAAAAAGCACTGCTAAAAAATATTATCCCAAGTCTTTTAGATGCCCTCTGTGCTCTTGTTGGTCTCCCATCGTTGTCGTCGTTGTCGCTACCCATTCATTCCCCTTTCGGGTTTTCTCTCATGAAAGCGTATGTAATTTTGTACAGTACCACCACCACCGCCGCCGCCACCACCACTACCACCTCTACTACTACAGGGCTACTACAAACTACAATAACCTAACTTACATCTTTTGGAATATAGAGAGTAGTGGAGAAAAAAAGTAAAATAATATTATTAATAGAGACGAAAAAGAATCATCATCATCAACAACAACAACAACAACATCGTCATCATCATCAACATCATCATCATCATCACCTTGAACATTTAGTGAAATATCACAATAATTTTTATATTAATTTTTTTTATTGATTGTGAGATTATCACCGACCTACCTGTGAAACTCCCTAGCTAATATAAGCTAAAGTGAGTGAGAGACACAGATACACAAACACACACACACATACAGAAAGACAAGAGAGAAAACATACATCATTAAAAGATTTCATAACTGTTTTTTTACTGCATTCAACATCATCGTCATCATCATTGTCCAATCTCCCAGTGAGGAGCTTTACAAGGTGAGAATAAAAGATAATGATGAATTGTTTGAAAAAAAATACGTTTATTGCACGTCTTATGTAGCACTGGTAATAACAGCAGTAGCACGTACGTGAAATATGTATTGAACCTCGTTACTAAATACAAGGGTTTCATTTCATGGGAAAATGTGTGTTCTCTGGTGAGAATTGATTTTGAATCTTGTTTCTTTTTGGCAATACAGGATTTTAGTGACCATTTTTGTGATGGTGCGGCAGTCGCCGTGTTTGTGATGGTTTTTTAAAACAATCTACCTACAAGTGTGTGTGTTTTAAAGAGATTTTTTTTTGACAACGAGTGACCATTTGAGAAGGATAGAATGGCCACGACAGTTTTACTCTGAGTTTCAAGTTAAAAGTTTTTTTTAGGTAGGGAAATAGGCAATAATAGTAAAAAGAAAGTTATTTTCTCAGAAGAACAAACAGAAACATAAGTATATTCACCGAGATTTTTCCCCCCCAAAGAAGGTGTCCTATATGCCTGCTTGTGTTTCTTAAGGATCGCGACTGTTGTACGTCCCAGTCCATTAAACTTAAAGCTTAAAAGTACAAACTACATAGTTGAGGTGACAGAAAATGGCACATGATCTAAATGTGACATTACTCAGAAAATGTGATAGCAGATTAATAAATAAATGGGAAGGAAGGGCTGTTAATAGTAGTCAGTTTGTATGCGGTTGTAGCAGCAGGTCAACATAAATGCAAAGAAAAAGTTCCTGCCCTGTAGTAACGAACCTGATTACAAATATACGTAAATACTAGATATATGTTTTAGGTATTTTAGTTTAGTTCTCTGAGACATTGTTATTACGCTCGACGCGAAGTTTTTATAATAGTAACTGTTTCGTGACAACAAAGCGAATAATTTTTTTTCGTATGCTACTTCCCCGATACCAAGTACCAACAAATAATAAAATACACGATTCTAGTCCACGCTTGAAAAAGTGATTTTTGTTTTAAATTTGATAGGAAAAAACAATTATATTTGCCCTTTAGAAAAGAAAGGTGTAGAGACAAACTATTTTTCGAAAATTTAAATCATGGAAACAGTTCGTATTGAACATATAGGAAGTGGCATCACTGGTGGCGATACCATAACCATTTCAAATGGAGATGCTATGATGGATTGTGATGACCCCTCTGTCTCTACTGCGATGAATGGTCAACTTGAAATCGAAATCCCCCACGGCGATGCCCGCCAGGGGGCGATTCATACCATTCAGCTGCAATCACCAGGAGGCAATACTCACATTGTAGAAGGCCTCGTCGTTACCAGTACAACTGGACCGGGGGGAGAGGTGATAGAGGGTGAAACAACCTTGTTTCAGGGGCCGGGGGGAACATTTCTTTTGCCCACCAATCACCACAACAACAACCTCGCGACAGCAATGGTAACATCCCCTTCCAATACCTGTGAAGTTATAACTGCCGACTCTGCGGATCACCATATCCTGTCGGGTCTGCAGGTGGTGAGGGTTACCACAGGTGAGAATGGAGAAACCATTTTCCTGGTGCCTTCCTCTGCCACGGGCCACGACAAGGACGGGGTCCAACAAGTAATGGTACTTCAATCAGCAGATGATATGTCGGAGGAAGGACACGCTATTCCTGCAGAGATGGTAGAGGAGTCCGTAGAACTAAATATACCATCCCCAAAGCCTGTCCTGACAACTGTCAATGTGAAACAGGAACCAGGTCTAATTACAAGTAATGGGGAAGAGGTTCTACACCAATATCAACATCAACATCAACATCACCAGCACCAGCACCAACACCAGCACCAACACCAACACCAACACCAGCCCAATACAACACTTGTTGTTGTCACCGGGGGAAGCAACGGTGCTGGGGTTCACCCCAACCCCAGTACACCCCCTTCTCAGCATGATCTTATAGATCAGAAACCAGTATTGGCAACAGTCAATGGGCATCCAGCAATTTCGGTGAACCCATCAGTTGGAGGACCAGGAAGATTACCAAATGGTACCTTGCTACCTCCACCTGCAACTGTGTCAGCAGATGATCGCCCAAAGAGAAAGGCAGCTATTAAAGCTGTTGCTACAAGAAAAGCTGCGCTGGCGTCAGTGCACTCCCCCAGAAAGTCCAATCCCCAGAGGTCCCCCAAAGCCAAAACAAAAGTAGAAGTGACGCCGTTAGAACCCCCACAGCCAACCATAATCACTACACAAGCAACGCCAATGACAATGAACAAAAGTAATATTATAAATAGAAGTCCCCAAATGTTGTCAATAGTAAGTACGACGTCAATAGGGGCCTCCGGCGGAAGCACATTAACGCTACCGGGACCACACCATCCCCCTCCACCGCTAGTAGTGCTTCCACCTCCGCCCCCTCCTGTCCATAAACATAATTTACATACAGGAGGAGCACCTGTCTCTAACCCCTCCAAAGGCTTTTACCAAGCGATGCCCGAAGACGTGGTATCAGATAGTGATGATGACGGTGACGGTCCTCCAATCCGAAAATGCGTCGTATGTTTGAGAAGACGACGATTTACCCAGGATGTGTACGACTGTAATGCGGAAAACCCTGGGTCATATGGAAAGCAACCAGTACTTCAGCATATCGACATGCTCATCTCCCATCTTAACATTCCCGTGAGTATTCCAAAAATGTAGTTTTACATATTTTATTCGATTGAGAAGCAAACGGCGTTAAAGCAGCGTGTTCTTTTCAGAAGCGTTAAAATAAAATCAATTGATTGACTTGTTATTTGATATTTTTGCAGGTGAAAGGTAAGAACGCTGATGTAGGCATATGTCCTTCCTGTATGGATGCGCTCCAAAGATGGCACGTGTTCAACTGCATCATCACAAAGCGACACGAGTCTGCAAGAGCATCTGGTGCGATATTCGATGATTCTCCTCTCAATGCCGAGACACTCGAGAGTCGGCTTTTTCGTAACTATCGTAAAATGGCTAAAGTAAAAGAGGTATACAAAGGTGCCACTCATGCCTACCTTGCCAGGAGGAACCTTAGCGACAAGGACTGGGATTTCTTTTGTGAGAATCTTTTCCGATTTAACTCTCTACGTTCTGAACGAGCCCGGGAGCTCGAAAAGTATATGATGTGCAGGGAGAAGCTCACACACATATACTGCGTCAAGTGTCAGCGTTTGGTGAAAAACGGTAGGAAGGGATTCATCAAACATATGAGGATACAACACCCTCACGAAAATATCCTATTCCCATGTGACATCTGTGGGAATCATTTTCGTGAAAAGGATTTGTCCGCGAACTCGGAGGAATATCATGCTCATTGGATTGCACATTTTTATTTTAACACGTAATAGCATATATATATTTATACATAATAGCCTTTATCAAATATTTATGTAATTAGGGAATACATTTAAATTCTTTGATTCACAAAAAATCTGATTGCGCCCTGCATCTGGGTCCAATGCTATATTGGGGAATAAGTGTAGGTACGCTACTAACCATTAATAGAATTGCAATTAAAAACTTTTAATATCCATATGTCAGCGTATTTAAAAAAGTTCATAATAAAAATAAAAGTGAAAAGTCTTTGTGAGAGAAATGGAGGCCCCGATAAATATGAAAGGTTCAAGTACCGGAATATGTTGGAATGGTTATGGAAAAGCAAGTGGCGTTGAACCTAATATTGTCTCTAAAGGGAGCACAAGCACAGTATAGGGAGCACTGTATGCCCTTATGCTAGCAACATTTTAGTTTGACTTTCAATATTTTTCAAGTCAAAGTAAAACTTTGATCATTTACAAAATATTGTTTCGTTAAGAAATGTACAGAAAGATGTATTAATATTTGTAAAACATAGCGTGCTTGCACTTGCACACAAAAAACGTTTTCGACCTTTAAACGTCTACACACGCAGTTAACTCGGTCAAGATTGTAACATTTGTAACTGAGATGAAGTCAATGTTAAGTGGCAATTTTGTTTACTTTTATTCACAGATGCGAGGAATGCGGGAAGAGATTTCCCACGAAGCGGAGTTTGGGACAGCACCGTCACACGGCGCACAAAAATAGGCAAGTTGTGTTTTGCGACAAAATTCAAGAGAAAGGGGACCGCCTGTGTTATTTTGGTGAAAAGTAGAGAAGCTGCAAGAAGACATATGCGGCTGCTACACATGAAAAGATTCCCTTGGAAAAGAAAAAATGTGCACTGCAGATTAATTGCATAAATAAGACAATGTCTTATGATTGAAGCGAGGGCTTCCGCCACGTAAGTAATTGTCATGATTTTGCTATAACATTTTACGTTATTTTTAGGACCCAATGGAGTATGAAATCTCATGTGGGGTTGCCACATAATGAGGACCGTCCCTGGAAATGTGACCAATGTGACGCTTCGTTTAAAATGAAAGGAGCGCTTGTATCGCACCGTGATGTTGTTCATTACAACCTCAAAAACCATGTTTGCAACTTGTGTGGTGAAGCATTTAAAAGTGCCAGCTCGTTGCGCGGTCACGTGAGGCGACACGAAGGAAGGAGAGACTATAAGTGTGAAGTGTGTCACAAGGAGTACTACACATATTCCGCATTAAAGGGACATAAAGTGGTTCACCAAACTGCGAGAGATTTTATTTGTGGAATATGTGGAAAGGCGTTTAAGAAAAAGAAAGCTCTAGAGGTACATCAATCGTTATATCAGCCATTTAATAAAACTTGAAGAACAGACATTGAGATTTGCAAATTTCTAACGCTTACAGGAACATGGGACATTGCACACCGGTGTTAAACCTCACCGTTGTCCCATATGTGGTCGTGAGATCCGTGTAAAGTCGAATCTTTACAAGCATATGAAGATTCACAAAAAGAATGCAGAGTTAGGAATCACCACTGGTCGAGGACGACATCATCACCATCCTCCAATAAATAGCAACTCACCGTCAACATCGGCAACATCTAGTACTACCAACAAAATCGCTCAACAAGTAAGAAAAGGGCCTATCGTTAATCTAACACCAGTGGTAAACAGTGTTGTTAAAGTAGTCCAACCTCCTCCGGAACCACCGAGACCCAAAATTAAACAAATAAAGGTGGAAGACCGGATACTGGAAGTGAAGCAAGAGCCTGGTATCATTACCACGCATTGCTTCCAGCCAACAAACACATCTTCCGCTGCTTCAGCTTCCTCCACAACGTCCAGAATAGGGGTCAATAATGGCACCATTACCGCTTCTCCGATGCAAGGCGCCACCGCGGTAGACGTGGTCCTCGAAAACGCCTCTGAGCTCGGAGGAGCTGCGTCCGAGCACCGGGGTCCAATTGTGGTCAGTATTGTCACAGACGGGCTCAGTGGTAGCGCAAGTAATATCCTTCAACAAATGGATGCCGAGCAACAAGCTCAACTGCTCAGTGCGGTCACATCACTAGCAACGTCACACGGGCAGACTGTCACTGTGACAGGAGCCCCACATGGCAGCTCGTCTGCGACATTCATTGCTAGTCCCCTCCAAACTACCGCTACCACGAGTTCGTCCAACTCTTCCTCCACTCCTGGCGCTCAACAAGACCCCATTCTGGGCGTGTCAAACACACAATATTATACCAACACACAACAATTTTTTACCTCTTTAGATCAATTGCAAAACTAATGTTAATAAGCGATAATTTGTCTATAATTACATTAATGTTGGCTCCGGTGGCAAAAAAACCTAGCCTAGCATACAATGAAAATATGTGTATTTACGCGGTGTTGGGTTCACCAGAATCCACTCCGTCGTACACATTTGTACAAGAAGTAATGATTGAATATAATTGAACATAAAAACCATATACCTCTTTTATATAGTTTGGTATAATCTACAACGGCGTCCTTCCCATTATTATAATTATTAGTATGGTTACTATCATCATCATCAATATTCTTAACATGAAAACTATTACTGTACAGATTCTAATGCGAGTACACAAGCGTATTGATACACACGTGTGGATGAAACACGAAAAAAAGATAAAAGATACAATTGAAAAAAATAAATGTATAACTACTTTACTATAAATCGTTTTTAATACTTCGCCAGCGTCAGGATTTTCTTTAGGAACAATTTTGAGAAACAACAACGAATAATAAGATATGTAATGTATTTGCGTTACCCATTCATATCATCATTTATTACAATTACAATGTTATTTCGATCATGTTTTAAAAAGGTCTAATAATGTTACATTTTGTGTTATTATTGTTACTATTGTAATTATTACAATTAGTAGAATCAATCTTCATCATCATTAGTTGTTTAGGTAGTATCTTTATTATTATTGTCATTATTATGATTATTATTATTATTGCATGTACTGCTATTAATGACAAATTATATTGTCAAAAACCACAATGTGCGCCCATTTAAAATTTACACGTTTTCCCCTAAGTTTCTTACAGAGAAAGAAAATTCTACTAAGTTATGAAAAAAACCTTGTTTTATTGTGTTTACTCCCCCTCCCCCAGCGACTACTTGTTTACAAGTGTAAAATAAATAATGGCGTCTACAGGACATACACTGGGTTTAATTGAAGTGTTGCGTGTTAATAATTACTCAAATTTGAAACAAACAAAAAACAAGATATATTTTTAAATAAATTATCGACAATATTGTTGTGAACATACACGAAACGTGTCTCTTAATTTTGACACATCAAACTCCTCTTCTGGTGTGTTGTGCAGTAACAAAAGATATCCATTTAAAAAGCTCTCTACCAACAACACCTGGAAAAATCGTAAAATGATCAAACAAGAACAAAGGAGAATGAGCAAGGTGCATATATATGCCTCCAACATTTTGTCCCTCTCTGCATTATCACGCTTGTCTGCTCTCTGACACATTGCGAACGTTCTCTCTGTGGATTGTCGATCATCCAGTTTCGGGAAATCTCGCATACATCTTTGTGCAAATGTGCAACTCCCCCACATACACACACACACACACACATACAAAGACGACAAATTATTTTGGTATCTTTTGGTGCAATCCTGATTATTTGGGATCGTCGTCGCGTTGTCATGATTCATGATATGATATCAAACTTCTCGCTGCTGCCCAACCGTTTTTGTGTGCGACGATTTGACGCTGGTGAGGTAATAATCGTGGCGAATGTGTGTGATGTCAGAGAGAGGAATGAAAGTAGAAATTATATTTATCCTCACCATCAATCACAGTCACTAGGCTTGCTCATTATACTTGACTAACTATTTATCAGATCATCATGCATAAGCCTGCTATCTAATGATCTCTTAATTGGTTTTTTAAGTCGAATGCAAAGGTGATAGGTATTTATTTGTTTGTTTAAGAAGAAAAAGGGCAACAACAACAGGCGAGGCATATGTGCAGCCATGTTTTTGTGCGAACTGAACGCTGCTGCTGCTGCTTTTTATGAGGATGGATCACTAATATATAGATAGCTGCATAAAAACGCCATATAACTAAATAACTAGCTTGAAAAAAGTACAAAGTCCGAAAGAAAATTTATTGTGAATTTTAATGGATGGGCTTGTTTGTAGTTCATATAAAACCTTCCACTATGTAGTATCCATTCTGGCCCTGAGTGTCCCCTCTGTCCTGTACAAATGCATAATAATAATTATGGCAATGTGGTGGCAAGTGACATATTTAGTTACCTACCTCATACTAAATTGTAAAGGGTAGAAGAAGTTGGTTAGCACACTGTGGCGTTTACAAAACGTGTCTGTATTGTTTTGCAGGATTCAACGTCATTGTCGTCACTCGTCAGTCACCGTCACTACCACCACACCACCACCATAGGAATAAAATCAAAGATGGAATTAGAGAATGGGTAAAATAATATGACGGTGACCAAAAACGGAGCTATTCACACAGTGTGGACAACGACGACGAGCGAGTGAGCACAACGAATGAATCTTTGTTGTACTTTTACAAGCCTATTAAAAACTTACATACGACGACGACGCTTGCAGATATATACAAAAGCAAAAGGCAAATTGATTGTGATTGTAACATAGATGGCAAGCGTTGCCCAGAGAATTGATACTTGTATTCATTGTCAAATAGGAAGAGAGACAGAGAGACAGACAGAAGGAGAGGGGGAAAGAGAGACACACACGAAGAGAGTATAGCAATGGTTTTTTGTCCATTTTCTGAAAAATCAAGAAACGATGAATAGCAGCAATGGAACATAACGTTCGTTGCAGAAACTAAAACCCGGTGTGCCTTGAGCCTTGTAATTTAAAAGACATTTTTTGTGTTATAAAGGTAACAAGAAAGGAGTACGGAGAAAGTATATGGCCAAGTTGTAAGTCCTTTCTCTTGTTACCCCACATGAACATCTTTTAAGACATTTTAGATTAACACAACCAGTTAAAAAAATTAAAAGTTGTAACGTCCTACATTGTAACGTTGAAATAAATCGAAAATTGGTTACATTATATTCCTTATTATACGCGAAAGGTTTTACACTTTTTGACTTTACATACCTACATTATTATGTCAACAGCCATGGCTATTTGAATGTATAGACGTGTACTGGTTGAGTGGTTGACAGGATGAGCTTGACGGTCCCCATATGTTATCATTTATAGAAATACAGCAGGTGTAGCGTAAAAGTCCAATACGACTGGACCGAAGGTCAAGTGTTAATTGAACTACTACTATCCCTACTGCTATAATGGGGTACTTTGAGAATTAGGATTTACTGTACTAGCAATGCCATATGCATGGATTCTTTTTATATGCATGTACTCTAGCTCTGTACTCGTCAAATGTAATTTACTGTTCTACGTAATATATATAAATATGTACATATTTATCATAGTTCTCTTATGCAATTTTATTTCGAAGCCGAAACTTTCAAGTCGTTTCAGTTAATTCTGGGCAGAAGTTCAACAGACTGACAACCGAATGTTAACAAGTGACACGGTTACCCCAACATACTCTATTGAAGAAAACTTTTCTGACTACGAATTGCATAGCTTACTCCTCGATAACGCTGAACAACTTTATAACGACAACGATGATGATGATGATATTGTTGGAGCATTTGCATTCTGAATCTCTGAAAAGACTTTTTGTAATTTTTGCACATAAGGGCATACGACATAATATCGTAAATTGCATATGTACTTGTTGTACACAGCTTTGGTATGCATCCATGCCTCTACAGTGTGTAGAAGGGTTGTTCTTTTCTATTTAGTAGTCCACCGGGAATAAATGGCAAATGGCATAAGCTCGTCAAATCGCTAAAGACATCATATACACAAGATAGAGAAGCGGAGCAATAATAAGTGGTAGCTTGCCATGGTGTTTGATTAACTATCATTATCACCATCACCATACGTATGTAGAAATCTTCTCTACATATTACGTATTCCGTCTTTTTATGCACAGATTTTTGAACTGAAGAAGATAAAGCTAAAATATGAAGTGAGGTGGAACAACATGTTCAATTGTAATTGTAAATCGTATGCAGAGAGGTAAACCTGCAAAAATATTGTACATCAAGAAAAGCACAAGAGAGTGAGCAAGAGATGAAAAAGTTCCATCTCTCTCTCTCTCTCTCCTTGTTATTATATACATGCAGATTTTGTAGAAACGAAAGAGACGACAAGACTTGATGATATTATGTGCTGGTGGTAAAAAAGTAAAAACCATGAGCGGCAATGCAAAACATGTATGCATAAAGCAACAGTATAATAGCAGCCAGATTTGTGTAATGAAAAGCAGAGAAGGCTCTCCGAGCGTAAAAAAGTGGGAGAAATACATACATTGTCAAGTAACGTTGATTGTGTAGACAGGGCATTGTAATTTAGCAAAAAAAAAGATGAAGTTTTGTAGACGAGAAAACCCATATTATTATTAATATTATTATTTTATTATTGTTGCGAATACAGAGAGATATTATGTGCATCTTTTAGGGGATGTTTGTTGTGATGGAGATTGGGATGTGATTTTGTTTTTATAGGGATACTTTAAAAGCAAACAAAAATTAAATGTGTTGCATGTGAGGCTTTTAAAAAAACGGTAGAACATGGAAATATCACACAGGTGAGGGGAGTGAGTGACTAGATAAAGGAGGAAATGCGTAAAACTTGGGTAAATTTAAATTTTTGTTGTTGTTGGTAAGTACTATTACGTGTTTTATTTTGTAATGATAAGTATGACTAATAAATTTTTGAGTCTTGTTATCAATTAGTTAGTTACATGTTCCTATTTTTGTAACTTGTATATATAGTGCACAGAAAACAATGATTTTTCACAGTTGTTATTGTTGAAGTTGAAATCGAGATAATCGAGAATACTAATAAACCTGCTATAATTGCAGCAGCAGAGACGCCGATGAAAGTTTTGTATTGATACAAGCTGATTAAATTGATAAAAACTTGATATTTTGGCTTGTCAGTTGGCCTGACATAGCTATGCAAAATTTGAACTAATTTAGATAAAGTTTAATTTTTGATCCCAAAATGACCCCCTGTGGGTCGACCAAATTTGCTCAAAATTATATCCCAGAGATACCCCTATACCCTCCTAAGGTACCTGTGGGCCCAATTTGAGCCAAATCGGCTGAAGCGTCTGGCCTGTAGAGTGATGACGGACAGACAGACAGGCAAATACGCTAATCTCAATACTCTGATGAAATATCTTTCATCGGCGTAATAAATAACGCAAACAAATTATAGTAGCCCGTGCGTAACAGAAAACTAGAGTGCATTCAGCATAGTAGTAGCATTCTAGGTTCCTGTCGCTTCTACGAGCGATAAGATAACTTCCTTCACTAAGCCCCATCTGACAAGCAAATATCAATTAAAATTACACAACTCAAACTGGACCAAAATGATTACACTTCCTAGTCTTGTCGTTAATTTTAAAAAATATTTCGTCGTTTCTAACTTTCTAGCCCACTACTACGTGGATATTATTGAATTGATCTGTTTTTGCGCACCTCTATCCCCTCCAAAACTTCAAACTGCATTAACAAATTCATATATATACTCAATACTCACCTTTCCTTGTCACACTATATACAGAGATATTCGCCACATGCACGAAAACTGAAAACATTGTTTATTTCCATTCATACTAGTTACTAGTAACTTATTAGTATTAACACTACAGAAAAGCCTAAACTAGCCGTGTTCGTCTCTTTCACAGACTCGCGCAACAGCCATTATGCAAAAAGTACCAAAAACATTAAGAAATCCCTTCTTATAGTAGCAGCGCAAGCGCAACCGCACAACAAAGTAATCTCCGATCTAAAATGTCTTTTAATTGCTGTGTCGTCGTTGCAACCTGTCCACTTATTATTATTACAATTGTGATTCCATTTCACCATTTTCATCCATAATTATAATTCATACGCAACAAATCACGTAAATCCCAAGATATGATGTCTGCATGCATGACCCACTCAGAGACTCGGTGATTTTTACCTTCTAAAACGGTTACGCTATGTATCCACGGAAGAACAAGAACCCCATTTTTAATTTGTGTAATTATTATTGTCATAGATACGATAATTATTGAAATTTACATAGTGCCCTCCATTCCTCCACATCATTTTATATTAAATGCAGGCGCCCTATAACCGCGCGTAGACAAGACAACCCAACTTTGTACACGCAGATGCTCCTTTTCAATCATTTTAATTTTTCCTTTTCCAAGGAAACTGTGTTATGCATGTTTAATTACTGGTAAACGATTCAAAAGACTCTTTTTTAACGATTTCATCACCATCGCCATATTATATCATTATCTATCCTCTTCGTTATAAAAATCTCAAGAATGAATTTAATTCCTTCATTTCTTTTCTTACTTTTTCATTTTCTACAACTTCCACCATCACACCGCGATGACGCTGACGACGACGCGGCTGTTGCCTCTCGTCTTTTTTACATGTTCTTTTGAACGGCGGAATTGAATCAGGGCACACATTACTCAGAAGAATGAGTAGCATTCATCTTACAAAACGCACAAACCTGCAGCAGCAGACGTAGTTGTTGTAGAGAGGAGAATACAAAAGAAAAGGAAACTTTTCTGTTTCTCTTCTCTCAATTTTGTTGATCTGCTTGCCTGCTCAATGTGAAGATGATCGGATCAAATTGTACGTGTACATTTTTCTACATAAAATACGTTCTTTTGCCAGTTTTCTTCTGTAAAAAAGCCTAGTTCTGTTGATGCTGCTGCCTGCTGCTGTGTGGTTTCTTAATGTTCAAGCTCCTCTCTCTGGTGAGGATCATTATTATGACGACGACGATGATGATGCCTCTCTTGATGTTGTTTAGTGCATTGTATTGTAAACACATGCATATATAGTGGTGTAAATGAAAATGAATAAGAAACCAAATAAACGGTAAAGCGTAAATAATTAGGTTGCGGGATAGAAATACAATAGATGTTAATAATTATTCTGACGCAAAAATGGACGATGAAATTGGTACCTGAGTTATCTATTGGTTTTATGAGGGAACGACGAAAATTTGTACGAGCTCAATTATTTAGCATACCAGAACGTATTAAAACAACGGTGGTTCAAATTAACGTACCTAAGCAAACTTCATGGATGCACATCGGGGATAAAAAGACAGTTAATCAGTTATAATGAATGTTTTCAGTGTTCCGTTAGATATGCAAGGAAAACACAAACACCAACCCAAAAGTAGATAGTAGGAATGTTTAAAACTAGTTATCATAAATTCTTACCTAACACCAATTATTTAGCAGTTTACGGATAAAGATAAGAATTCCTCCTATCTTTACATGAATTAATATCTCCATATCGGTGTTGCATACATTATTACAAAAAATTCGCTTATTTGCTCCTCTTGCTTCATTTTATTCCCTCTTTCCATCCCAATTCTACTGCTTCCCCAAAAAACTCGTGTGAATAGTGTCAAAGTACCCACCACTTTGGTTTGGTGCTGGAGTGTCGGGTCGCTGTCAAGCTATTTTCTCATTTGCATGTTTCATATTACTCGACAATGAAGAATGTGAACTACCCTCTGAACTTTAAGTGGCGTTTTATAGTTCTCATTGCCAGACTCCCGGGAGCTCGGCTACATAGACGACAGACATCAAAGGAAACCTGTAAGTTGTTTTAATTATTCCTTCCAAACTGCTTTTCCTTGCCGTAATAAAATAAGAGGCTAGGCAGCAGGCACACCACCATCATCGTCATCATCAGTGGAAGAGAGTAGATGATAAGAGAGGCGACATTAGCAAAGAGAAAAACATTAACGTTTAGACACACATGCAAAGTTCTGGTTAAAAAAAGAAGGCGAAGAAGAGGCTGCTGCAAAAGAGAGAGACAACTACTGCCACTAAACTTGCTGGTTGTTGTACTACTCACTATGCATTTCGTTAGCTTCTACTTAACTATCATATTTTTACCACATATATCCCTGCTTTACAACAACTACCATCATTCTAGTAGTGATTGGTATGCTCTTTTACATTTTCCCAACAAGCGCATATATATATATATACTCATACATTAAAACATAATAATAACTGGTGCGCTGCGGAGTAACTAGCAAGTAGCACTGATTCGTTAACGTGAGTTCACTTCAAACAACCGCAGACTCCCTTCCCGAAATCCGACTTTTCGAAAACAAATTAGCGGAAATTCTTTTACCTTAGATGGCAAGACATGATTAATTTGTGGCTTCCTATAGATATGACCTTTGACCTGTTTGAGAGTCAATGAAAGAGTAGAGTTTGGTAATTAAAACTGAAATTTAATCCTCAAGCTGTTTTAATCCCCGGGGCTTTTCCGCAAAAAAAATCCTGAAATTCCCAGAACACGTACGCACCATGGATGACCGTACAGACTAAAATTTCAAAACCATAATCAATTGTTGTTTAGTGCTACCTAATAAAAACACAATGCAAATATGATATATTTTTATATAACAGCCACAGGCAATTTGACTGAAATAACAATTTAAAAAATGTGATTTAATTTGAAAAATAGTGAACCACCAATTTATCAACTACTGGCATAAATATTTTTAACACGCAACATTTCATATTGCTGTAATTTTAATTGTACTACTTTTCTTTTGAATGCAATATTTTGTTAGCGACATTAAGTTAATGAGTATTATGTGGCAATTGTTTTTAAATTTTTATATCCAAATTTCAAATGCACCACTTGGCAATGCAATTGAGCACATTGTACACCCATTGTAATATGTAGTAAATGAGAAAAATCTATCATGTAAAATAGCAAATGTTGAACGCATTACTCTTAAATAGACTCCCACGCACACCAGAAACCATATTCAGGCCCCTCCCACATTAAAATAAATCTCCACACTTTTTTTCGAAAATCCCCCAAATGGCCCTGTGCTCCCATCTCCTTCTTTACGACCATAGACCATCCCTCTAATAGATTGTCCAGTTTTCTCTATCTCTTAATTGATTCAAATTCTTGATTGATTTTATTTTACATTTTACGGCTTATTTTCCAAAAAATACGGTCTATCCTTCGCTGCTACTATTCTACTAATACTACTACTACCATTACAAACACAAACGCTGCTACTACTTTACTACTACCACTATTCCTTCCATTGTGGCCTGCCTGACTGTATGACGGATTCTCTGCTCTTGATTCCATCAACATCTTGTATTTTTTATATGTAATATACACACCGTGCATTGCATTTGCATTACATACGCGACCGTCGACATCTTCGTCTAGTATATGTGTATCCCTCCCCCTCTTTTTTAAACTTACTATAAAATAATAATAATAGTATATAATTTTTGTGTATATACCAACACCACCAAACCAATATCATCATCATCATCATCCTCGACGTCGTCTTCTCTTTGCTTCTTCTTCTTGGTCGTCCAATTCATTATTTATTCCGAGAGATTTTTTTTATTATCATCATCATAAATAGTTGGCTGTGTAGTAGTCACTTGTACACAACAGTACACACACACTCACTCTCTCTCATACACACACACAGATTGTGCTGCTACTTCAGAGTATTATTATTATTGTGTGTAGTAGTAGCAAAGCTTTTAACATTTAAAGAAAAAGAGAGAAAAAAGAATAATTATTATTACACACGGACTACAATTAGTAATCACTTATTTATTTCTCCTCCGTTTAACAATAAATTAGTGATATGAAAATAAAACATCTCTTAAAGCTACAGGAAGATGATTAATTTAAGACGGATTTGGAGAGGAAAAAAAAAGTTGAAAGCAGTTATGAATGCAGTATTAGAATAATAAAAAACGGTAGAGAAAATAGGGAAAAGGAGTGATCATCGTTATCGTCGTCATAATCGTCAGTGGTCAGTTAAAAATTGCTTTAGCGTGAGTTTTGTATATATTTTATGATATTATGTGATGTGTGTGCAAGGCAGCGTTATGTTTCAGCACGTAACCTAGTTTTTGTTTTGGTTAAAAAGGAGAAGAGAAAATGTAGTATGAAGAGGAGGACGGAAGACACAGCACACGAGAGAGAGAGAGAGAGAGAAAGAAACAAAAATGTTGTCGTCTAAATTGCTAGGTAGTTATTGTGTGTGTGTCTGTTTTTTTCTTTCCCTCTGTCGGTTCTTTCACTGTGGGGATTTGAATGAGTGATGAGGATGATGATAATGGATAAGAAACTGATAATAGTGAATGGGTGAAACTAATAACAATAATGAAAGAAATGTTGCAATCGTGGAAGTGGATGAGCAGGAACTGTGGAGTTATCATAGTGAAAGTACTACTGCTTCTCTATTATCAGCCTCACCTGTCCACAACCGGATGAAAATAAAGCAGTGGAAGTAGAGTGCTTTCTTCGCCTTTTCCTTGGGAGACTCTGTTTTTTTTATTGAGGAGGACAAGAAGTATTTTTTTGTAATTTAACAGCGACGGCACAGCGGCAGTGAAGAGAGGTTGCTGGGGAGACAGAATATAAGTGGGAGAGGGGATTGAGGTGGTGTTAAGCCGTAATGTGAGTCATTTGTATATTAGCAGTTTGAGAAGGTTCATTCAAAGTTTGGGTGGATAGTAAAGTGGACTGGATAAGAGATTTTTGCGCAGAGACAAATAATGGAATCGTCGTCGTACAGCTGATTTGTAACTAAGATTTGCAACTAGTTTAAGTTGAGTGGCGACAATCAGCAGCGGTCCAGTTTTTGTTTTTTGTTGTCATTTTATTTTGGCTCAAAGAAAGACTGAAATTAATTGTGTAATTGTGGTTTGATGGTTGTTAAGTAGACAGGTTTTATTTATTTGTGCGAGTCATCATTTAGAAATGCAGTTAATAAAGTAGGCGGTAATCGGAGTGTAAAAATAATTTATTGTTGTTATTGTGGTGGTAGGTTAGCAAGCAAGTTATTTAGGGGAGCAAGACAGCAGTAACACTGCAATTGGTATATTTAATTGGATTAACGCATTTTTAATCAGCTGATTATTTAGAATAATATAAATGTGGTCTGGTTGGACGTAGTTGCAGTGCAGTCATTAGCTTTCTGTCGGGTGATTTTGTTAGAAGAGGAAACAGTACATACAATCGTCTTTCTTGTCTTGCGATGTTTTAATTATAGTACGTAATTAAAGTTAACAACGACAACTGAGTTGCCTTACTTGTTGCATACTATTTAAACAAGGAACAATCCTCTCTTTGTTCATAATAGCTCAAATAACAAAAAAACTAAACTGCTCTATTTGCATTTTAACGTATATTACCACAGATAAAGTTATTTTAAACAGTTTTAGTTTCTTGACGAAGTTGAAACTAATTCACGCACGATGCGATATTTGTTTTAGCAATTAATTGTAACGAAACATTCAAGTCAGTTTTAGCCTCTATGTTTAATCCCTTGCAATTAGCGTATTATCATTTTTGAAGCAACAGATTTAACATAGTAAATTTTAACATATAGTCGGTCAGCTGACTGAAACATTGATAGTTTTTTTAAATTTCAAAACAACAACAGTACGAAACATAAGTTAATCGTCTTCCGTAATTAGGATCATTACTTTTAATGCCTGTCAACTTCGAGGACCAATAACGAAATTTTGAAAGCAGCGTTTACGAAAAGTCTCAAACTCGTTGAATGAGAAATTAGGCACTCGTCCAGCCTGTTACTGGTGACTGGTGTCCTTAGATTGAGGTATGTAAATTTGCAAAAATTATCAAAGCTCGTTAGTTGTAAGAATCATCATATTAACTAAATTAAATGAAGGAATCTCACTGATTAGAATCTAATTTAGCAAGTTGTAAGTAACAAAATCCATGTATATGCATTGCATAGTAAAACGTTTTATGTAATTACTACGCCTGCTTAAAGTGAAATGACGATTAAATATTATTGTTGTTATTTTGACCACTTTTAGGTAGTAAAGTTTACGAGATGAAAGTAGATTCTACATAGAACCAGCAAAGAATTACTACAAATCCGTGGTACTAGTAGTAGCATCAGTTGCCGTAATGGGATTAACAAACCAAATACTACAAAGACAGTGACATATACAACGAAGAATCACCTCCAGTAAGCCGGCTATGCCTTAACGAGAATCTAATGTGTTCATCGGTCTTCTCTGCTTCAAGTTGTGCAAAGTGTGGTCCAGTAGTAGTGTCATATGAATTTTTCTAACGGAACGACAAAATGCAGTGATTGTATTTTTCATTTACAAGTCAGCTGTTCAGTGCTATTGTGTAGTTACTCAATTCGGCCTGTGGAAATCGGAAGTACAAGAAAACGTGCATTTTGGAGTAGGATAGTTGGATATCACATTCGAACAATTACATAGTACCAAGTTATCACTTATCTCATTTGAGGAAACAAGTATACGTATCAGTGTGGCAGTTTTAGTGTGGAAAGATATTTTTCGTCTAAAAAACCATGACGCTGGGCGGGGGCTCGCAGTCCGAGTCCGCTCTCCTGGCGTACAACAAGCGAAAAGCTCAGTTGGAAAGATGGCGAGGTTCCGACACGGAGAAGGAAACTACGGAAATTAAAAGTCGACCAAAGCGGGTGAAATTCGCTGATAAATGCATTTTCCAAGCCGCCTGTGCCTCTAATGACAAAGGTCAGGTTGCTCGGATGATCAAGGAGGGGTATGACATCAATGCCGTTGATGAGGATGGAATTACTGCTCTTCACCAGGTATGCATACAAAACAACCTGCTAAACTATTTTTTTTAATATTAATGCCAATTCCTCCGCTATTACCATCCTTGTCGCAAAAAAGTATCGTCGTCATCATCGTCATCATCACCGACACCACCTCCACCACGAGGAATGAGGAATTTGCCATTTCCATTCCATTGGGATACCCCTATTTTGTTTGCGGCATCCCTGCTTGTCATCGTAAAGAATCATGACATGCACGCAGTCCATGCATTCACTAGTGGTGAAATCGAGTCAACAATCTACTAAATCTTTCTCCCACCCACACAATTTTCACTCTCCATCTGCAACAAAACAGTAAAAAACAGGAAAGAGGAAACATGTGTGCCAATGTTACTCGCACGCTGACACCCGTCTATATCAACAGTAGCAGTTTCTAACTAACCTCCACATCCTTCCGTCTTCATTCCATCTCTGCAGTATTCATGACGATCACGATAATAATAATAATACTAGCAATATTCTCTTTTCATCCTCTTCTTCCTCCTTGATAGGCGTATCGTCATTTTTCTTCCAAAGAAATAAATGTATTCCCACCACCACCACTCCATATCCATCAGCCGCCTCATCATTTTCTATCATATTAATACTGCTCTTTTAACAATTTCATGTCTTTTCAATCCCTGTCTGACGACGAAAATGAAACATGACGGCTCAATTTCCTTCCGTCTTCAAAGAAAACCATCCGTTTCAAAATCCGTGGATGTTTTTTATGGCAAGCAAATCATTGAAAATGTCACGCTACTCGACTCCACGTTTTATGTTTCTCACTTATCCCTTCTCGTTACTATTTTTTCTCAATGAAACGGGTATGAAACTATGCAAGGTAGATACTACGTTTTTTACGTGTTGCTCTTTAAGATAAATTTATAATAACACCCGCAAAATCAACATCGATTTTTCGACTTTCTTCCTATATGTCACGTTTACAAATTTAAAAAAGTAAAGTAGTGCAGCATGTATCAAGACAACCGATTTGGAAACGGGACGGGAAAGATTGCAATCCTTTTTTATCCCCATTTCGCCGAAAAAAAAATCTCAATTTTTTTCTCGAAATTTTCATTTTCCCTTTTCTCCTTTTACGTTTTGGGGAAACATATGGCCTTATCATCATCGTGTTTCTCTCGCTTTATCAGACGTCGTACGTTAAAAAAAGAGAGAGAGGTACGTACTAATAACAATAATATAATATTCGCACGCAGTAGCATCGTCCGTAATCCGTACACAGTTTATTTGACGAATACAAAGTCCTGACTAGTGACTACTGCTGACTGTAAAAAAGGCACTGATGATGATGCTGACGGGATGCCTGTTGGTGTGGTTTGCAATGGAAAACACGGGAAAGAAAGACAGATAGGGGAAAAGCATCTAAATTTAGACTTGTCTCTCGAATTTCTACCGACCGACCAGTAGTAGTACCATCATCATCACCACCACTCTAGTCAGGGAAGCCAAGTACCATCACCATCCGTTCCCGACACCCAACGCCAATACATTTTGAACTGATGTTTAAGGCGAGGATGATGAGAATTGCCGTTCGACTAGTCGTCGACTCCTGACTATTTATTTACCAGGCAGAAAAAGGGAAAATGTATGTAGTTTTTTTATTAGCGCACACGTTAGTAATAATATTATTATTATGAAGGGATTATTATTGTACTCATTGATTTGCGAGTGACTGCCACCACCACCCCACATCACCGCACCGCCAAAACCGCCACCATCACGAGGAATATCACACAATTTAAAAAAATGTCTGTTTGCTTTTATACTGTTTTTCTTGTGGCTATTCCTGATAAGAGGAGTTTTTTTCTCGAACACCACCGCTTGGCGCATTTTGAATACATCCATCCTCAAGGAAACTTACAGTCTGGTTTGTTTTTTGTGTAAAATGTTGGCTGGGAAGAATGTGAAGGTGCATCCGTCCTCTCATATTGGTTTGGTTTTTGATTTTCTCTGGTAGATTTTTTGGATGGCGAATGGTGATTGCATCCATTGATAAGTGTGGGCCAAGTGGTAGTGGTGGTGATGATGCGCTGTTGATGCTGGTGCTATTGCTACCACCACTACTGCTGAGGATGATGAGCGTTTGCAACAACTTATCGTTAGCTATTAGTGGCATCAGTAGTAGCAGTAGGCAAAAAAACTGCGCTTGAGTGGAGCACAAGAGGCAGCAACCGTGAACGCATAAATAAAAAATAAAATACGTAACAACAACAGCAAGCTTAAAATGTGTAGCAAAAATAAATGTTTAGCCAATTATAACATAAGAAGAAGAGGTACATATTTGGCAGGAGTTAAAAATGGATGGAAACATCATGAGGCATTCATGCACAAGTAAAGGTTAAGTTAGTACAAAAATTTACTATTGATTTGTATGGGGAAAGGAGAAGCAGAGATAAAGACAGGGAAATGCGATGGCTACGTTTCTTTTTTTTCTTATCGAACCAGCCATGCTCGGTTATTACGATGAAATCTTAAGAATGAAGGCTGGTGGTGCTAGTTAACAGTTTGGATGATCCGGTCAGTCAGTGACAAATTAATGAAAATAATATCGTTGGTTCGTTACTCCGACCGATGGCATTAGTTTTATCAAGAATAAATTTTTATTATCGTTAGTAAGTAGTCATTTTAAGGCGGGAATTTTAAGACACGTTTTTGTTAAAAAGAGTTTTAAAAAATGGGGATAGTGGCAAGTGGCAAAGGCCTTATAATACAGAGATGAGGATGACATTAACGCATAACGTAGTAGGCTCATTATTATTGCTGCTGCTGAATGTTAAAGCGTGATCAGCAAATTGCAGAATTGTCGTAATACGCAAAAATATGGCCGACTGCGGCAGTGACACGATGATGATATGAATAAATAAATACGTCTTGAAACAGAAAAGAAGTTTAATGCTCTGTCTTGTTTTGACGTTTCTATCTGTCTCTCTGTCTGTCTTTTATCTTAAAGTCCTACCCATTTGGCATCAAATCATAGTTAAGTATCAACAGCAGAACAGAGAAAATGAGGCGAAGCCACACGGATTCATTTTGGTACAGTGTACATGACGGTTACATAGCTCTTTGGAAGCTATTGTGTAACACTTACGGTTTTTCTCTTTTTTTCGTTCTCGGAAGATGAATTTGAGAAGAAGCAAAATAGTATAGCATAGCATAGCAGTTGTAGTAATGGAGTGGAGTAGTTGTATGGAGGAAAGTGTCTTTGTGTTTTGTGCCAACGAACCAGCACAAACGATATAAAGAGACGACATGGCTTGGTGGTGGTGCCAACCGGCTCTTAGCAAAAAGGAGAATGCATGAGGATGGCTGTTGCGACAGGACATCTACCTACATACCTACTTTCTTTTCATTCCAACATTTTTTGTCGGCAGTGGAATTTTTCCTCTTATTTAAAGTTAATGGTAAATGGGATGCAAGCTGCAGGCAGGAGGCAGGACGGTGGCAGTTTAGTAGAAAAAATAAGTATAACAGTATAAGCAGAGTAAGAGAGAGGGAAAAATGTTGGGTATATACATATGTAGGTAGGTAGGTAATAATAGTTTGTTGTAAAGTAGTTAGTGTGCATGGTTGGATGGGAACGGATCCGGGCCGGAAATTACGTTGGGTTGAAATGTTTGCTGCTGTGTCGAGGTGACGATAACGATGCGATGGCGATGATGATCAGCACAATGTGATGCACGGATGCAGTGTTGCAAAAAGATGTGTTTTTCAGAAGAGGAACGAAAAAAAATTGCAAGCTAGAGACACATTTTTTTTTCTTTTTTTGAATGCTTCTTTCAGGCTTGCATCGAGGACAACTTTGACATGGTCGAGTTTTTACTGCAGAATGGGGCTGATGTGAACATCAGTGACAATGAAGGGTGGACTCCGCTCCACGCTGTGGCCACGTGTTGCTATGTGTCCATAGCGAAGCTGTTGTTGGAGCATGGAGCTAACGTGGTGGCTCTTAACAATGACTGTAGTATCCCCTTGGATATTTGCAAAAGTGAGGAGATCCGAGAACTTTTCATCCAGGAAATTAACGGGAAGGGGATTGATCTGAAGGATGCCAGACGAGGAGAAGAACTTAAAATGATGGAAGATGCCAAACGTTGGTTGGGCAAAGGCATAGTGGATGAATCGGCGCACCCTGTGACTGGCGCGACAGCTATGCATGTAGCTGCGTGCAAAGGCTACATTAAAGTTTTAGAGTAAGATGATCTGTCCCGATTATTGATTTGTAAACAAATACACGCATCTGATGATTCGAAATGGGGAACGTGTAGATATCTAATTAGACTTGATCATTTGCATGTATGCAGTCTGTTGATCAAAGCGGGAGCGAATATGGATGCTCAGGACTTTGACGGGTGGACCCCACTCCATGCGGCTGCTCATTGGGGCCAAAAAGAGGCTTGCGAGGTTCTTTTGGAGAATATGTGTGACATGGGACTTCGTAATAATTGCGTATGAAACAATATTTTTAACCACATTCAAATTTTGTGTCAGTTTATAACTGTAAAAGATGTGCTAGTAGTAAATTTGGTATACATATGCTGTTCATTTCTTATGTTTAGGACCAAACTGCACTGGATATTGCGGACGACAGTGTGGTTCCTCTTTTGGAAGAATGGAAGAAAAGGCATGATGTCAATAAAAATATTGACGGCAAACAGCAATCCCTCAATAATAACAACAATAATAATGTTCAGCCGGTTGTCAAGAAGAAATCCGCATCACAGAGGCCAGACTCTTCTTCTACTTCCGGCGATCAGGACGTGACTATCGTTACCAGTCAGTTGGGTCCAGGGGACAACGTCAGTAATAAGTCATCAGCGTCTCCAAATTCCATTTCAGGTATTGAAAACGAGAAGAAGGGATGGTGTACAATCCTCTGAAGAAACCCTTACTATCCCTGAATCATCAAATGTCTCCTTTTTGTATCCTGTTCCACTTTCTCTGCTGCCGTGATACTATCGTCCAGTGCTACTATGGATGAGAGTTTTTCAAACAATATATTATGCTGTCATGTTAAATGGTTTCAAAACTGTCATTTGATTCCCGTAACATTTATACGAGCTTTCTAATTTACAATGTACACAATTGTGAAGATTAGTGTGTTAAATGGTATTCCTTATACCAACATATTATAAAGATTGTTGCAACTATTATAGTGGCTCTCTTGTGTTAATTGTGCAATACGTACTTCTAGTTAATTAGCGCTGCCAACTAAACACTGTTTTTATGCTGCCCAGGTAATCGATTGTTTAAAAAATTAATTCACACTCTTGCGACAAGTGTGTCAACAATTAGCAATGATGAAGTTTGTTCTTATATACTCCAGCCAGTATCAATGAGTACTTTCATCCAAGAACCTTGAAATTAAATTGAAGTTGAATGTTTCCATTTGGTTTAAACAATTTTTCTTTCCAATCAAATCAAAGCTGATAACAAGGTTACCTGAAGTATAATAACGCTAAGATCTAACTCACGAAAACGAAATACTTTTAATCGCATGTTTAAAATCGAAATTTTTGAAGCAATTGTCGATGCTGCGAGGTTTACAATAGATAAAACTGATTAGAACTTGCTGGAAAAGAAATAAATGGGTTTATAAAGATTGGATGTCTTTTTTGTGTATTTCATACACCTATAGTACTACAAGTAAACAAATCCAAGCAAATTTTGGCATGATCCTATTATGAAGCTGGTTTTCAGTGGGCATACCACTTATTAACATAGTGTATAAAGTTAATTAGCGTTCTACCACTATTTTGAATTTTGAATTGTTGAATGCCAGCTTTTGTAAGTAACGAATACAAATGAATCCCAACTGACGAGTAAGTCCAAGCAATTTATTTAGTGTTCACATTCAGTCAACTTACCTGGCAGTTATAAACTGTTTAATCTCTGAATTGTTATTATTCGGAGTATTGAAAAGACCGCATCGAGGCAGCTTAATTCTATCCCATCCCACCTTTTCCCCCTACCTGCTATAAGAGTTTAGTAACCGCAAAACATTAACAATGTTTAAATTTTACTTAAATTCTAAGAGCCGACATAACAATTGTTTTTTGTGTGTGATTTTTGACATTGTGCTCACTCGCTTCCAATAACATCATAACACCCAACCAGCAGATGAGACTGCTGCTGACAAAGCTTGTGAGGAAGACGCTGTTGTTGATGGGGACGAAGAAGAGATAGTAACAGAAGTAGTGGATGAGGAAGCAGAGGACACCCTCAGTGAACTACCCAGTTCAGCCGCTTCGGAGAGCGGTGGTATTGTTGTGACGGCGCCGGAACCGATCTCTTATGTACATTCCCACATTCATGATCCGTCATCAGCAATCCCCTCAACACAACCCACCGCTACCTCAATCAGCGTCATAGTCTCAACAGCAGTGCCTGTGTCAACAACCTCATCTGCTTCAATTAATCAGTCTTGTAAATAACCCAGTCCATAATACTCATTTTTAACAAAAAATATGATGCACCTTTTTGTTACTTGGATTGTTGCATGAATGCTCACAGTATTGTAATAATTTTGTAACCTAAAATTTTGTTGCTTTGCCTTTTTTTGTTTTTGCTTGCTTCTTCCTGAAGCAGCATCTAGTAGCAGTGCTATAAGCATCAGTAGTGATAAGTCTAGTGATCGTACCGACCTGGAAAAACGTGTTGATCCAGTTACAACGCACCATATCGATTCTGAGTCAAGTACTGGTCTACACCCGCATTCATGGAGAAGAGGAGGTTCTTTACGTACGCGTACTACTACTGCAGTAACAATTCCAACCGCATCCTTTACAACGTCAATTTGTAAGTTACTAACCATTCGACTTGATGATCTCATCCTTTCTTCTACTGTGGAATCACTCACACTCCATGTTGACTCCGCCTTGTGGAGTTACCCTGTTTTCTTCAAAATTTGGAAAATTCTTTACAAAAATGCTTTTATGCTCCTTTAAGTTACTAAAATTCAAGTTTTACGTTAATTTCACAACAGCTTTCTTTATGAGCATTATACTCGTGCATGAATCACAAATTTGATAGAGCGTATTTTTTTATTTCATCTTGGAGCATGTTTTTGGTCGTTAATGAAACATTTCTTTGGAAAGTAACTGCTTTAAGATTTACGTTTTTTAAAACCATTTCAGCGACTGGTGCAATTGAACCAGACGAGGACACAGCGCCGGCTGCTCCTGGGAACAAAGGAACAAGTGAAAGGCTGGCTGTGAGAAGAACCCAAAGTGCGGCTACGGCAGCGGACCCCAGTCTACGCCGAGCATTTAGTTTCGAGTCAGATGCCAAGTAAGTAACGAACTAATTTATTTGCTCCAGCGAAAAAGTTTGTTCAATTGTGCTTCAATACATGACGATACTATCTTCATCAAACCCAGAAGCAGTTTTTGATAACCCACAAATAATTACAATAATGTTAATTAAAAATATGGCGATTAGTTGTAAATCTTCATTAATAATTTCTGTAAAAACATAATATATTTGCATTAAGTGTTGCTGATTTGGTGTTTTCATAGTAGTAAGTACTGACAAATTGTGATTGATAACCAATAACAAACATAACTCCTCCTAACTGACAGATTCTACTCAAGACTGAGAGATGCACGTGAGCGTATTAAGGCGATGGAGGACGCCTCTGCTCGTATCTCACCTTGTAGTAATCCGACAAGCGCTCTCTCTTCCTCCCCCTCAACACAAACAACTACAACAACCATGGTCACCCCGGCTGGATCGGTGGGAACCACGTCCGCATCCGTGTACAGTAGCAGTTCCAGTGGTCTTTCATCGTCGGATGCTCTTACCAGTAGTCTCTCCAATCCAAGTCGTCATTCACGTTTACGAAGTTCTGGTTTGACATCCACTTCGCTTACTTCTACTAACCCGATGACCGCCATCTCAACAAGGCGGGGTGGTGGTGGTGGTATTGGTGGTGCTACCTCTACTAACAACTCCAACAACAATCATGCCGTCACCATCATAACTCCCGCCGTCCTTCCCTCTAACAGTACTGAGTCCTCTAGTAGTATTATATCTAGTAGTAGTCATAGCGCTGTGGTGGAGCCTCCTCCAACCCCGGAGGACGACGACCTCTTTTCAACCGTCATACTCAGAAGGTAACACTCGTCCCACTCTCTGGAACGATAGTGGAGACACTAACAACAACTAATGATTTAATGTTTTTTGTCTTATGGTGGTTGTAACTAATTGCGAGTAGTAGAGATATTTTGTTTTTTTCATTTATTGTTAATCATTCCGAACAAAACTATGTTGCATGTAAAAAACTCATTCCTCTTTGTGTACCCGTTTCAGGAGCAAAGACGTTGACGTGAACCGACTCCATCATCGGCCTAACACTCTGGGCTCGCCTAACCCATCCAGTCGTGCTACATCAAACACATCCACCTCAACACCCACCACAACCAACACTACCACCTCGAGTCTTCCTCAGAGTTATTCCGAAAATAAGCACACACGAAGGTATACACATTTTTACAACTATCTTGTACATAAATTGGTAGTTTTAGGAAGTGAAAATATACTATGTAAACAAGTCATATGGAACATTTTTTTGAATTCATGGCATATGTTACATTTAACTATCATAATAATGACACTAGTGGGGTGGACGTCAGCAGTAATAATGATGGAGGTGCTGTTCCACCTTCACAAATCTCCATCCCTCAGTTCCTCTTCCACAATTCCAACAGCAGTCTCAACCTTGCAAGCAAGCCTACTGGTGCAGTGACCAAATTCAAAAACTTTTTCAAGTGCGTCCCAATTTCGATACAGAAATAAGCCGATAAACTCAAGTTTTCAAAATTACTAAAAAGAGAAACACAGATAAGTTTGATTTCGTTTGTAGATTGAAGGCGCTCACTCCCGATTGGTTTTTCGAATAGTAAAATAATGATACTATTGTGCATTTATGTAACTTTAGAAAGCATGTTGATTTGAAAACTGAAAGTGTTTTTGCTGTGTCAAGAGTTTCTGTATGTTCCTTACACTTAACCCCGTACTATGTTGTATTTAGCTAACTGTTAAAGTTTTCCGGTGTGATTTTTGTATGTTGAGGCTGCGATTGAAGTTGTGACTAATTTTTATGGTAATTTACATAAAGTGTAGTGTAAACTAGTGTAGCTGAGATAATCAATTTTATTGGGGTATAATTTCAGGTCTTTCGTGCCACCAACGCGCGACGAAGAGTCAGAGACGCAGAGAAAAGCGCATGCGAAACGAGTCCGAGAGACTAGGCGGTCTACTCAAGGGGTAACTCTCGAGGAACTTAAGTGAGTGCACGTTATACTTTTAATAGTGTTTTAAGGATCTCAGAAGATATGTTAGTGATTAAATGTTCAATTTGCTTTTACAGGTCGGCAGAACAATACGTGAAAAACAGTCAAACTAGTGGCGGAAACAATGCAAGTGGGAGCACAAACACTTCAACTGTACCTGTGTCATCCTCTGGAAGGAAGGAGCAACAACAAGAGGATGCCAATGTGGAACGACGTCCCTCCTGGAGACTCCGCGTGGACGAGCAAGACAGGAGCAAGTTCTCACTGGAAGATACTCGTCAACAAGGGGCAGCAGGAGCTTCAGCATCGGCTGGGTCATCATCATCCACTGGTGGTGGTGGTGGTGGTGGTAGTGGCGCATCCACTGTTCCCTCATCCGTCCCTACTTCACGCTCAGGAGGCTATCATTCAGAGATCCCATATGGGCTCGCACAACGGAATCCTTCCCTCCGTTCTAAACTCGGCAAAGGGATGCTCATCGACCAGACAATGCTTGCCAATACCGGCTCTCCCGCAGCACATCAGTCCAATTCATCTGGTGCATCATCATCCACCCCTCAGGGAAAACCACCTTTACCTCCAGGAGGCGACCAAGAGTCCTCTGGATTACACCAACAGGACGATGACAGGGACGTCAGAAATTCAAGTGGTGCCCAAGGAGCCATTCTCAGGAAGAAAAAGACTAAAAGACGATCTACGGGAGTGGTTCAATTTAACACGGACGTAAGTTACTTTTTTTAAAATCATTATCCTCGTCATTCCCATTTTTACTAACACGGCGTTGTAATCGCCTCTTCCTTTCCGTACTCCTTGCCTAATAATAGCATGTCACACTGATTACCTCGATACATAAATGTCAGTAAAGCATTTTCTTGAGATGTTATTCTTCATGAACAGAAAATTCATTTTAGCTTCACATTTTATTCGTTTGTTGTTACTAATGCTGATATCCTCTTTTCCTTTTTTGTTTTATTTATTTACTTTTCATTCATCGTTTGTAACTCGTGTTCGTGCGCCTGCCTCGTTCGTACAGGCTACAAGTCCACAGGATCCACAAGACAGTGTTCCCAGTGATAGCGAGGTGAGCTCTATCATATAAACACAAAACAAAGACAAAAGGCACACAAAAGCAACAATTCATACACTATAGTTTCCTTGCTTTTTTATTCCTGTTTGTTTTTGCACGCCTTACTTGCGTACAAAGAAACTTATTATTTTACAACGAAATAGGGACGCATGTGTTGCATGCCGTGTTATTATTTTAATTCCGATGACCTCTCCTTGCTTTATTTTTATTCGTAATTTATCCTGTTTATCACGCGCCATGCATTTTATCGAAATATCAAGCTCAATGCCGAGAAGCAGATGCGACATATTTATGCGGGTTTGCCTTGTGCTTTTTTTGTTTCCTCGCTTTACATTATTTTTAAGTAGTAGGAGTAAGTTGAAACGGATGAAGGATTATCCCAGTTGACAGGTTGAATGCTAACATAATGACGACCATCATCCTCATAATATAAATACTTTGTCGTCGCTGACATTGTTCTTGTCATGCTTGTTGTAAATATTGCGGGGTTGACTTCCCCGCTTGTTTTGGGAGTTGAACGGATGTAGGAAAAAGGATGGCCCTTCTCTTCATCGTGGTAATATGATCCCAATAAACGATGCTGTTATGACGTCAGCTTTGCCGGATTTTGGAGGAGAAAATGAAAACATTCTCTTACAAGACCAGAGAATTTATTCTCTCAACTTCTGTGGAGGCATTAATAATTGTGTTTCCTCACCCACCACCTTTCCTTCCGTTTTTCACTGTTTATAACGAATAAACCACGATAGTATCATTAATAATAATAATAATGAGCACAAGGTTTCCCCCTTTTCTCTGCTGTCTGTTGCTGCTCCTTGCTTTTAATGTACCTCCCCCCTCTCTCTCTCTCTCTGGCTTGTTGGCAAATCCACTGTGTAATAATAATGTAGCCGTTGTGTCGCTGTAGTCGTGGGCCGTAATGTAGTAATCCCATCATCGTCATATCCTTCTGTTCAAGGAATTCCATTTCGCTCTTCATCTTGTCGGTTTGTATTTACCCGATAAGTTATAAAAGATGAGTTTTTTTCGAAAAACTAATACATCCTATGTTTATTTTTTTTGTGGAGCACTGTGTCTGTGTAAATGTATGCATGACTCCATCCAACTGACGTTGTACCATGTAAATTTTGGGACGTTGGGACGTGTGTTGTGTGAAGATGTGTGTACATACACATGTCTGAGTCTCTTCGTTTTTTATTTACGTGTACAGCAGCAGCGATAAATAACCAAGATACTACCTTGCCAGTTACAGTAGTAAGAGCTGTAGTGGTCTGCGCGTCTGTTTTTTTTTATCTTCTTCCAAAAAGCTCGAAAAGTAGAGTGGAGTAATCACCATCATGATCATCATCACTTTCCTCACTCTCTAACAGAGAGACTGACAAAAAGATAGAAAGAAGAACGTTTGAAAGTCAGTCAGAGAGTGAGCCTATGCGCACCACTCACTTTGCTACTCCGTGAGGGGTGTTTAGATTCGTAGTGTTAACTTGGTGCATAATATGATGTTCTATTTTCGGTGTGTCCTGTGTTCGAAAAATGGCAGGAGAGAGAAAGATAGCGATGCGAGCGTGAAAGGCTTCTGTTGTTGGAAAGTGTAGTCGGAACGGCATCAACAACAGTCAAGAGCAGTAAATGCCGAGCATCCTTGTAATCATTAGTGATAAATAATTATGTTTCGTTCGTGTCGGGTGTAGTTGGTTCGTTTATATATACTTTTTCTCCGTCATCGGCGTCATCTCGTTGTTCTTACAATGTCGATCCTGTTGATTATAGGTTGCTGCTAACGGTCAGAGTGTAGGTTTTTCTCTTAATTCTCTCCCTCTCTCTCCCTTTCTCTCTTTTCTTGTCCGCGACACGCACAGCGCTGCGCATCATCACCTCCAATAAGAAAGGAAGCCAAGCAGTTTAATATATATTTTCCCTTGTTGGCTTGTACACGTACGTAAAACGTAGTAACGCCAACGTAACGTTGGATCGAACCCCACAGTTGGGTGTCCACTCTGTCGTTTTTTTTTCTCTCTCTCTCTCTTTTGGGAATGATGATGAGGAGGATGTTGTTGTCATCAGAGTTTGTCTCTCCGTCTTGTTTCATCGCTGGTGTGCCATATATCCAGAAGAGGAAAAAGGACACTGCCGCTTCCACTGTTGATTAGTTTGTTGTTTTGTCTTGGGTTTAGAGCACTTTTAATGACTTGTGGTGGTGGTAGGCAAGATGCCAGCTAGTGGTCCTAGTTCAAGTAGTGAAGGTGCAACTACTGATACAACTATTACCAGTACAACAACTACTTCGACTACACGAGTGGCAGCAACGGCAAATAATTCCTCAGCAACAACTCCTTCCTCTTCTTCGTCTTCTTGGTTCTCAACTACTGTGAGGACTTGGTGGGATCGTGTGGCCAAGTTTACCTGTGATGCCGTCATTCTTATCATCAAGTGCATTGGACCCGCTTGAGATACGGTGATGGGAATGTGACAGGGAAGCAAGACCAAGACAATCGAGCTTGCCAAGAAAGTAAAAAGTGTGGCGGTGGTGGTGCTTCTGTTGCAATTTTCTCTCTCTTTTCCTTTATCATTTCAGTTATTATTGGCAACAGCAGCAGAAGGGGGCTGTCTTGTCAAGTCAGCTCGGCTGGTTGTGCATATTGCTCTGTACTGTGTATTCCCTCTTAAAAAACCAGTGACTATTGTTCTAGATGATGAGTGATGATGACGGGCATTTCCCTGTGCGCTTTTACAGCCCTTGTCTCTAGAGAAAAGGAAAGCGTTTTATTCTGTGCTGGATTTCATTTCTATGACGCTTACTAGTAGGGTAAGTTGTTGTACATGTGACTGACGGATTCTACGGTTTCCAACTTGCCTATTGACGTTGTGTACGGCGGAGTGGAGGAATTATTTTATAGGGAGCGTGTAAAGTGTTAGTCATGTCATCGTACTACGGTGGTAGTACTGGTGGGCCGGGTAGTAGTTCGCTGACGAGGACTAACTCTGGTCGTAGTGCGCGTAGCGTAGGAGTATCTTCTGGATCAGGATCTAGTGGGTATTATACCTCACCTTCACCTATGATATCCTCATCATACGGGACTTCCCCTTATGGGGATTACAGAAGGAGTTCTGGAGACTCGTCGTCATTGTCATCAAAGTCCTCGTCGTCTCCGTTTTTATCCATGTTTTCCTCTTTGCCCAGATCCTACTCCAAATCTAAATCTTCGGCAGGGGGTGGGGGAGGAACTGGTGGATCAAACTCATCAACGTATGTTCCAAAAGGACTGTACACAAGTTCAATCAGTAGTAAAGCAATAGGTCCGTCCGGCTCCATTTCAGGGGGCGGATATATTTTGGGTCATTATACCCTGGCTCCAGTGATGGCCACGGCGTTGCCGTCTGCTGCACATAGAGACAGATCGGATTCGTTTTCCTCTGCTGGAAGTGCCTATAATCGTCATCAGCAAAGGTCCTCCTCTGCGTCCAGACCTTCCTCGCTGTACGATCTATCTACGCGATATGGAGGAGGCAGTAGTGGAAGAAGGAGGGCACCAAGTCCGGAATCTAGTTCTGGTGTGGCACAAAGGCACTCTCTTAACTTGACCTTTAGTCCGAGTAGTAGTGGAGGGGGAGGGGGAATGACCAGTGGAAGTGGAACCACTGCTGCGTACATACACCATCATCATCTTCCCCACCACCCTGGTATGACCTCGTCTAAAGGGTCCACATCGTCTGTTTCCTCCAAACTTCCTTCTGTGATTATGATGAGCACCAGCGATGCTGACGCAAATTCAAGGAATTCCGGAACGGCAAGGCGTTTCCACATGGAGTTGCCTGGATCTCTTCCGTCCAATACCGGAAAATCAGGAAGAAGAGGTAGTGCTTCCAGCACAACTAGTCAACAGGCGCCTCCTTCCGATACTTCTCACGGTGACCATCTTTTTAAGAACACGAAAAGTAATCTTCTCAGCTTGAGGAAACGACTAAGCTCGAGTTTAAGTTCTCTTGTGGTGTCTCTGGCGGGAAGCACGCCAAATCTACTTGGAAATGGGACAACTAGCAGAGACAACCCTGGCACCGTCATTAAAGGTGGTCGAGGAGGACACTACTCCTCTGGGCATTTATATGACAGTAAAGGAAGCAGCGTTGCTGGATGTTCCACAAGCAGTGATTACGGAGGTGAGGAGGGCATGGGGGACGAAGATGATGACGATGAAGATGAGGAGGATGACGAGGATTACGATGAAGATTATGATGACTATTCGGACTGCGTAATGCACTTCTGCTTATTGCTTGCTGTAGTTTGGTTTTAGGATTTGAAATTGGGCTGGGTTTGAAATATTATGACTTGACTCGGTAAATCAAATTCTCCTGTGACGTGTCCCTCTTTTCCTACTCTGCTTTATATACGTTGTAACTAGTGGTGCATGAAAAATTGATGTAGTTTGAAACAAAAACACTTGTCTGTTAACCAAAAAGCCGTTCAAAGATGAAGACGTGTTGATGTATATTTCAGATTGGAAGGGAGGCATCTAGTGATGTGGAAGGGCCAGAGTCCTCCTCAAATAAGAGTGAGAACGGGGTCACACAGCGCATCAACTACAGAAAGGTAAGATTTTGTAGTAAACTGAAAATGGCTGTTTTCATCACAGATAGAATTAAATATTGTTGAGAAGGAATTGTAAATACAACGAGTGTTAATATCTGTAATAGTAATATTATAAAACTTAAAACTTCTGCAGCTTTATGAGGAGGTCCTTAAAGAGAACCAAGTACTCAAGTCAAAGCTGTCTCGGTATGAGGAGGACATTGCTGAACTGAAATTAAAGCTGGATAAGTTGTCCATGGTAAGAAGATAAACTACATTTTACTAGATCAATCTCACCATTACTGTTTTTATATCCTCATAAAAAATATTTTTCTTGCAGACACCGCGAATCACGTCAGATGACACAGAGAAATTAGAAAAGCGAGCTCTGGAAAGGAAACTTTCTGAAATGGAAGAGGAGCTCAAGGTAACGAAAAATTATGCTTGCCTGTTTCTTTTCATGTTTAGATAACATGCACATTGACAGCGGAAAAGCTCTGTCTGTAGAGCTATCTCTATCTCTAATATAACATTGCGTAGTTACCATTTAGAAAGTCGTGTTTTAGTATTTTTTCGACATGTAAATCAAATCCACCCACTCTATCGCTGTAGTATTAATAGTCCACTATTGACTATATATTACCTTGAATGTTTCTTTCTCAATCTGTATATATTCTTTACCCGTTTTTTCTCTTCTGGTGGAGGCTATTTATACCATTTCATACTTGCCGTAGTATTTATTTTTCTGTTTACATTTCTTTTGTACTATATTTAATAATTACTATTATTGCAATTATTCTCACCGTTTTGTTTATAATTATTATTGTTGTTCTTGTGGTGGTTATTTTTCGTGGGGAGAACAGCAAATGCAGAGGTTGAAGTTGGACAGTGAGAAGTTAAAGGCGGAAAACCGTGCTCTAACAAGAGTCGTCTCAAAACTTAGCGGTAATTCTAATGGTGGTGTAATTGGGAGTGGGCATGGGCACGCAGTTACTTCTCCTACTTCCTCCAACACAACTACTTTCACGGCCAATGGAAATGGTCACAATGTCTCTTCTACCACGGGAACTTTGAAAGAAAAATAATATTTTTAGGATTTTCACCGATACACGTTTTAGAACACAATTACTACTACCACTATACTGTATAGACTTGTTTCGTAGACTAGCTCAATACTATTTTTGGTTTTGTGGCAACCCAAAACGAAGAGTCCCTGTTTAGAGATTTTTTTAACGACATAAGCGGCATTTTTAAAACAAAAATTGCCCACAGACACAAGAAACACATGTGTTTATACGTCAGCATGCCGTCCTCATTTAGATTTGTTTAGTTTAGAGTCGTTTTCAAAGATGTATTTAAAATACCATATATACGTACTTAATAATACTGGAAAATCGGGAAGGAGGTGTAGGAGGAGAGTATATTTATGAATTGGAAGAGCACAAGCAGTTCCAGAACAAGCAATCAATCACGTTTCTCCTCTGCTGGGTGGAGGTACTCTTTTATACAAGCTATTTGTCTGCATCTTTTTCTTTCTCACATAAAAACGTGTTTGTGAGTACATAACTGTTATGTTGCTGTGGTCTCTGGTCTGATCTGATGTGTGCCTCTCTCTTGTCCTGTCCACACTACTCAACAGAAAACAATAAAACAACCAACAAACATACAATTAAGTGCGTGGCTGCGCGCTGCCCTCTAATCTGCCTTATACCACTTCTATAGCCTTTTTTTATCTTTTATTTAGTTTACCAGTTTCATTTTATTATTTTACCGTTATTTGAGTTGTTATTATACTACTTCTCTACATAGTTTTTTTGCAAGGGTGAAAGTTCGCACTAAACGTAGACAAGGCTGTGCTAAAGAAATATAAACAAGTATTTAATTGCCGTGCATATAATAATTTATAGTATTAAGGATTTGGTGTGGTGTATATAAATACATTTGTCATCACAAAGAACTGCGGAACAGCGCGCTAATGTATATTTTTTGTTTTCTTTCTTTTTCAGGAAATTCGTCATTTGCGTACTGAGAACCAAAAACTTCGTGATGAGAATGGTGCACTAATCCGAGTCATCAGCAAGTTGTCCAAATAATCATAAACATAATAATTATCCAATAATAATAATAATCATGATCGTTATTTGTATGCGTCATCATACCACTTCTACTACAACTAACTACATATGTACTTCAGAAGCAACAGCAGCAGCAGAAAAAAATTTGCCTGTTAAAATGCTCCTTGGCATTTCCACTAGTAGTTTGTGTAAAGCTACTATGTTTAAAAAATGTGAACAACAAAAAGCCAAGCTAAAAATACAAGAATTGGTCAAAATTTCCATTCAAACAAGAATTCAATTTTCCAGAATAGTAGCAGTAATATGATCCACCTACTCGTTATTTACTCATTATTATTGTCATCCGTCTACTTTCTTCTTTTTTGTTTCTCCTGTCACCTTCCCAGTATTTTATCTCTCTTGTAATGCACAATTTTATCATGGCATTTTTTGTGTACGTTTAAGTTGTTATACGTGTAATCTGATGGAATTTTTTAATGTCTTTTATTGCTATTTATTACAGAACTTACCAACGAATTTCAAAAGCATGCAAAATTACCTTGTAAAAGTTTTATTGTGAATAACCTGTGTATCTTTGTATCTTGTAGAATAATATCTCTTTGTACTACTGTGTTCTTTTCGCATGTGTGTACTTCCAAAAGTACAACCTAATTAACCATTATATTTTTTGAAAAGCATTTTTAAATAAAAACCGTGTCTTCTTTCCTGTATTGTTTTGTTTTAGTGAGCTAAATGTCTTAAACCTCCGATTTTTTTTCATTTCTTGTCAAAGTTGATGATGACCTTCTTGTGACGTAAAGAAAACTGGTATAATGATGGTGCGCAGTTGAACGAAAAAATATATCGTTTTTTTGTATCTTGCTCCGAAGAGCACTCAAACTCAAAAATGAAGATACGAGAAAGAAAATTAAAGAATGGGTATGTCGTTGTGCTAAATGAATTATTACTATGAAAACAGATTTTATTTGAAGTATAACTATAATATTACACACGATCAATACTTCTTTTAAAAAATTGCAATTCAGATGTAAGTATGTTGTTATTATGATGATGACAAGTTGACACAGCCGCCTTTTTGCCTTCTAATACGCTAAAAAAAACACACACACACACATACCTACATACATATTATTATTATTATTGTTGTTATTACACACAAACCACAAACAAGCCAAATAGGAAAAGAAAAGATCAGAAGAAGCATGACAAAATAATCCAGCATGATAATGCCCACTTTTGTAATTACTAAATTATTATCATCATCATTTTAATTTATACTATCCGCTATAGGTTTTATTCATTGACGTGACACACCTTTGAAAAAAAAGATAAAGAGGAGCATTTTTGGAAGTGACGAGTAAACGATGTGTTAATTATTTAATGGAATGATACATGGAACTGCTATTGGTTGCTAATTTACATTACGAATTTTTAATGAGGTGGACTTTGATGTGGTTTTAAAGAAATCGAAAGAGACGTAAAAGTTGAAAAAGATTTTTTTTTTTTTGCAAAAAGCAAGTAATACTGATTTCAACTGCTGGTTGGAGTTGAACAAGGAGGGAGATGATAATGGTGATGGTGATGATAATAATGAAGTTTACACCTTTACATAGTACATGATATAATATTTAAAGAAAGTAAAAATAATTATTAAAGCGATGATGAAACACAATGAACAAAGAAAAAAAGCAACACAATACAATAATAAGAATAATAATAATGTTTTAATAAAAACGAAAAAATGCCAGCTTTTAACTTTTAAACTGAAAAAAACTTCGTAACTGCGTTTTTCTATACCACCAACTAATTTATTTTGTGGCATAAACCAGGAATGCATCAAGAATGCGTTTGAACAAACCGTCACTTGACACGAGCAGGAAAAACAAAACCAATTAATTCCTCTCTAGGTGTGTATTACCTTCACCAGTGGATGAGGGTCATCAAAAGACTTTCTATTTCATACATTAGGGGCATTTTGCAACATGTACGAAAAAATCAATTGAAAGAAGTGTTGAATTGATGATATATATGGCTTTTAATAGAAAATCCTCTCCGAAAATCAGAAGTTACATTATGCAGAAAATTATATGTGGCATAAACCAGGAATGCATCAAGAATGCGTTTGAACAAACCGTCACTTGACACGAGCAGGAAAAACAAAACCAATTAATTTCTCTCTAGGTGTGTATTACCTTCACTTCACCAGTGGATGAAAGTCATCAAAAGACTTTCTATTTAGTACATTAGGGGCATTTTGCAACATGTACGAAAAAATCAATTGAAAGTGTTGAATTGATGATATATATGGCTTTTAATAGAAAATCCTCTCCGAAAATCAGAAGTTACATTATGCAGAAAATTATTAGGCCAACAGCAGCAGTTTTCTAACCATAGCTACTCCAAGTTGTCCAGGACCCTGATATTATAGTGTGATATTCTACGAATAGCTCTTCCTCTCATCAAGCTCTGTTTTGAAGATTCCACAGACTGTTCAAAGTTCAAACTCTGGACAGATTTAGCGTACAGAATCGTCCCCAGGAAACGAATGACATGTGCACCTTAAAAAATAAACTACGGACTTAACTCTCCGTAGGTTACTTTGTTTTTGTTCCGAAAAGATCACATTTTTTATTCACAATTAATATAGTGACGCCAACTGATTACAATTAAAAAAAGTTTGAATGTCTAAATTTCCCATATTTTTCCTGAAGAAAGTCTATTACAACAAAACTACATAATATTATGCTTTTCTGCCAACCAGTACCAATCCAATTGAGATTCACATAATGAGTTGTAATCCGAGAAGAGAAAACAATTTTTTAAATATATTTTGTCACTCAAGTAATATCAAACGTAATAATATTTCGTTTCCTTTGTTAAAAATCTTCACAGCATTTTCTCCGCTTGTAATGGAAACAAGCACAAGCTTAATCCTTGCCAATGATTCTCTTTCATTCTTCACAATGAAAAATCTTAACAAAACTAAAATGTATTCTGCTTACTTTCAAACACTGTAAAATAAAATAAACTGAATTCATACAACGCCATCATCCTATACAATAACTTGAATATCATTACTAAGGTCGTGCGCGACTGATTTAAAAAAAGCACCATGAAAACATTACATATTATATCTGTGTATGTATAAACATAAACATAATGGTTTTTTCCTCAAAATTATCTATTTAAATTATGTATATTTATATAATTACAATTTTTTAGCACAACTTCACGGATTCTCTGTTTATCCAGTTCAAGGAAAAGACAAATTAATAATAATAAATTGTTACAATGTAAAATCTTATAATTACATACGTAATAATAATATTATATATATTTTTTTAATTAACCACTATTTAAGACCAAAACATAGTAACTAGCAGTGGTGGAATGCTTTTTACACAACAATTCTATTGGTAACTAACTGTACTAACTAACAATCAGTTTCATTCATAATAACAACTACCTGTATTTTTTAATATGATAAGTATGAACATTATATAACTACCTGTCACGGTATCATTCATTGGAAACTAGCCATCTTTTACAAAATAACAATTGTCCAACCTTTTTGGACAGGTGAACCTCAAACGTGGAGCTGTCCAAAAATTCAAATTAAAACAAAACACAACCATATCTACTACTCTGTACAAATATGGGTGGGTATTTTTTGGGGTGGGCGTGGTAAGCATACCTTTGCTTATCTAAAATATTAATTACTGTAATGAGAATTCAGGTTGTTTTACTTATCCACCAGTCAACATGTTAAAAATAGTAGTATGTACTGAGTTGAATATATATTTATATTTAATAATGATAATAATAATATATTTTTATCGAAGGTGGGATTGTATATCAGATAATAATTAAAAACACATCAAACAATTTCGTTAAAGCTATCTCGTTACCATATGGACATAAATGTATATTTATACATACTATATAATGTTATATTATGTATCTGGTAATTTGAACTTTGCGGACTGTTTCCGTTCAATGGGCAAACATTTGTTTTGGAAAAAAATTAAATTAAAAAAATACACACATAATGGGTAACTCCCAATATAACCAGTGATAAAACTAGACAACAATTTTAAACAATAGTTTTTACACCTATCGACATGGTACACTTAAAGGATAAAAGAGCAAATATCCTATTAAATATACATACCTACATACAACCATTAAAACTACTTACTCAACTCCTTTTGACAGAGAATATTATACATTAATGTACACAGTGAGAATTTTACAAACTAATTTTAATTGAGATTACATTATAATATAATTATCCTAGTTTCTAATAATTTATGACCCGCTGCAATTATATTTTGTGCAGGTCAACGTAGGTACTAATTAATTAATTAATTGATTGACTATCAACGTTCAAAAAGCTCATTAAGTGTAGTCGATCGGTTCTCATCATCACTATTTTGGGGGAATAAATCAGTGCTCACACACATACACCACGCAAGCACGCACACATTTTATTCTTCGTTTTTTTACCACGCGTTACTTTGATGAACTTGCAATAAACAGCAACTTAAAAATTATATTTTGTAACCTGATTAATAATATGTACCTGGAAGTATAAATATAGGTATGTACATGTTTCACACCTCTTATCCCTTCATCATGGTAACACGTTACGGTTGAACTAGCAGTGAAAAATATATTTAAAAAACACTATATTTTGTAGATTAAGTTATGTGAACGGGGAAAAATCACAGACACCATCTAAATAACCAATTAGCCAAAATTAGCCCAGGAAATACCCAAAAAGAAAAGACTCAACGTAATTTT